>JAODLI010023735.1:0-21345 GCA_027575585.1 Percopsis omiscomaycus | reverse complement strand
CTCTCTCTCTCTCTCTCTCTCTCTCTCTCTCTCTCTCTCTCTCTCTCTCTCTCTCTCTCTCTCTCTCTCTCTGCCCACTCAGAGTGCCTCCCTGCTGGGCTTCCTGTTGCTGCACTGCCCATGACCTCCGCTGGCAAGGATCTCTGCTCACATGCTTTGCGTGTGTGTGTGTGTGGTTGCAAGGTCAAGATGTCTGCACGCCCTTGAATTGTCTGACCAATTTCTAGGCACATATATCCTTTGCACACACACACACACACACACAAGTGCTAGCATGCTTGAAATTCCTCATTTGTTTCCTTCGGCTGTCGGTCTCGCTGAGGGTAACATGATAACTTTGACCTCTAGCTTGTTTGGAAGAACGAGGAAAGGGAAAGGAGAGACAAAGTGTAATGGATGCCATATTGGCCATTATTGCACACCCCACGAGTGTATAAACAAGAGTAGCCTATCCTTCTTTTGCGATCTTCATAATTTAACCTCTAAATGTCAAACCTTACCCACTTTATTTATTTATTTAGTAGGCCTAGCCTAATTGAAATTGGAAAGTTAGTGACTTATAATTGAATTGCCTTATTTCGTTAGTCTGGCAGATCTCAGGTAGAGGCCATGTTTGTTCTGTCAAAAGAAAATCAGGATTTATACTTATTTATACTGTTACCATAGCATATTTAAACTCTATTTGTTTCAGCCCAAGCCTGTTGTTCCTAAAATAGAAAGAAGGGGAGAAAGGAAATATAAGTCGATGAATACTACATACACAACATTCAGTTCAGATAGTTTTAATTGGATATGAAATGATTGCAAAATATAATTACGATTTGTATCCTTGATCAAGATGCCTATCTACTCCTTAACTTTTGTAATTGTACTCACTGTAAATTTCTTTGGATAAAAGTTTCTGCAATATGACCTACAGTAATTGTAATTAAACTTCCACTTCCACACAACACTCAAACTCATGTCAATCTTTGGAATGATAATATATGAACTGCTTGTACATATTTCTGTTATAGTATTCCATTAAGAGTGCCAGTTCCTCAGCTGTAAACAAACAGCATGTCCTTTATTGATACTTGTAGTTATTAAATGCAACAGTCGGCATATTCCTCTACATGTTGGAAATCCCCTGGCAAAGCCTCACTTAAATTAGTAAGGCTGAATTAGCTTTAGCACACTTCCCTGAAACCCGTTGAGCTCCAACTGCAAGCTTATGCCAGCCACGCTATTTTGATAAGCGGCGCTTATTTATAGCCAGGGGTCAAATACCCCCTGGGTGAAAATCGGGTAAACACGATGATTCTCGATTTCACACACACGCATTTAAATAACACAAAAACTAAGATTTTTGAAAATAGTTGAAAGATAGGCTGACTCGTGTTCAGACCAACATACAGTTACAGTTACTCAGTTCAGGATGACAGTGTCATCTTTGTCTTAACATAAATGGTCTAAAACAAGAATTTTACCTCTTGGAGTAATAACCACAAGAAACAGACATGGACTTTGGAGGATTGAAAATACATTCCAGTTCCTGATGTTTCACATTAAAGGACTGCATGGAGAAAACCACAAGAGTCTGTCCATCCATCTATAGCTGTACATAAACACTGCCATTGTCTGGGGTTTTCATGCTATACACTGAGTCCCTTGCTAAAGGTTGAGCAATGTTTGAATGCCGCAGGATATATGGGTAATATTTCAACCCCAATGCATCCTTTCATGCTAGCCTTCTATTAATCTGCAAATTGATATTTTCAACAGGGTTATGCCAAAAGATATTATTGGCCAGTCGTTGTTACTGCATGTTTGTTGGCATATTGAGGTATTACAACATATTGAATCTGTCCTGAGGGCAAAATGTATTGGGTTTACATTGAATACAGTACGTGTTTAATGCTTTTTACTTGGGCTATTTGATAAATCGGTCAGCAGGAATGCCTGAGAAAACAAGACTCTATATCCAGGTCTCTAAAAGTCCGGAAAAACTACCTCTACACCATACTACGACGTGAGAGGATTTTTGGACTGTACGAATAAAGCCTAAATAGTGCCTATTGTGCTCCAAAACTAGTGTGCTCAAAAGTTATGGCCCCAACAGATCCATGCCTGTGGTCCCTCAAGGGACACAGAATACATTCCTTTCTCGTTTTTTCCAGCCCACAATCCAGAAAGGAATAGTAGACCTATCTGGAAGTGACATGCAAGCTAGTGGGTTCACAAAGGAACCAGCAGCAAGCATCGGCCACAATCATGGAAACACACCACACATCAAAGGAAAGACTTAAAATGGACAAAACACACATATAGAAGTATAAACAACATTTTGTGTTACGTGTTCTAGAACTTAAATGCTAACATACTTCTATGCTAGCCAACCTACGTACACACATCAAACAGTGCTTAGATTTCACTTGGACAAACAAAATAATGAATGGAGCCGCCCGCAGGACGCATGTGCTCGGAATCACTCGGGGAGAGAGGCCATGATTTGATTGGTTTCAGATGTATCCCTCTCTTTCAGATCTCTCAATCTCTCTCTCTCTCTTTCTTCCATTCGTTTTGTCTATATCGCCCGGCTGTTTCCGTTTCTTAAGCGGTTCAGGTTCTGCGTAAACTCTCCCTAAGCTTGGACTTGGACGCAGCTCTTTCAATAAAAACACACATACCCACATGTGCAGGTAGACAACCTACATACAATACACACACAGACGTACAAACAGTTTATAACATTCATGCTTTTTATGGCACCTTCAGCAGAAAAACATTGTAAGCCCAAGGGAGCCCCAAGCACCAGACATGAAAAGTTCCACAAAAAAAGTATAATAAAATAAAAGGAGGAGGAGAGCGGAGAGGGAAGGGGAAGGGAGAGGAGGAGGAGAAGGAGAGGGAGGAGGAGTGGGGGGGTTGTGAAGGTTTTGGTTCCTTGGCTTTCTCAAATAGCAGATTCCTTTTTAAAAACCGCAAAGGCTCGAGTGAGTTTCTGGGGACTGTTGCTCAAATATCATTTTTTTAACAGTGATGTCAGCCATACACTATCCTGCCCACTGGAGAAAAACACCTAGTATTCCTTTTTATTTTCTTGTTTTATTTTTTGTTGGACTAGTTCTGTTGGGCAATTGTTTTGTTTTAAAGGTAAACGTAAACTCCTCAATTTGTCTCTGGAAATGTAATTAAAAAGATGTTTGGTTTAGGTTTGAAACTACATTCCCCTCCCACATCTATCTATCTATCTATCTGTCTATCTGTCTCTGTATTTATGTCCATCAAAGGTAGATGTAGATACACAAGACCGCAAATTGGCTACTCCTGATGTCCTATGGCAGTGTGTTTCCTGAAGGTTCCCCTCAACATATTTATTTTCTAAATGTTGAGCTCTGGGTTCCATGCCATATAAATAACCTGCTCATCAAATCCCCAGTCCCAGAATTCCTATCCAATAACAGCAATGTGGGAACTGCAAACTCACAGCCGTGGGCTCGAATGTTAGTAAAACTTTCCATCTTCAGAAGGTCGTAGCGGAGCTGCTGAGCCAATAGAGGAAAGGCAGGAAAACAGGAGTCGAGTTAAGATGGTTCCTCTCCTCTCAGTTTAACAGCTTGATTCCATTACATTCACATGAACCCACATTCATCTTAATTCGGTCTAGTCAGTGCTCTGTGTATATAAATGCAAAGCACAATGCAAAAAAATAATATATTCTGCAGTAAAAAAGACGATTTTGCATGAAAGTCGAATTAAACTTTTTGATAGTTTTGCGTCTCGCTTTATTTTTTCGCAGAAAACAAATAATCCTAATGAGGTTTCATCATGAGAGAAAGAAGGAAAGAAGCCTGCTTTTCTGCTGCTGGGCAGCTAGATTGTGTATATTTAAAAGCTTGTAGTCATCAGTTTAGTTTAGTTTCAAAAAGAGAGGGATTGTTATGACTACTGGGGTTATGGGAGGAGGAAATGAGAGAAAGAGAGGAGGAATAAGAAGCATTTCCACTCACTGTAAGAAAAAGCATGCTTCTGGATATAAACTGCATTCTAGTGTAGATAAACACCACTATTTCACTTTGCATACCTAGATAAACATCTAGGCCATGTTATGAATACTTATAAACCTATCCATTATAAATACATTACCATAAATTGCCTATAAGCCTGCTGCAAAACATATCAATATTAACAAGTCGTTTAGTCGAGTGTGGAGTTATAAAATCCTAATTTCCCTAAAGCAGCACAGCATAACAGCCGGAGGGTGACAGGAGGAGGACTATTACATTCTGTTTCAATGGAGATAAGCCATTTATAATTTTTTTTAAAGTGACAATATACTTAAATGAACATATCATTAAACAGACATCACCTGTTTTCGGAAAGAAAAGCTTGATTTTTTTTTTGTGGTCAAAAAATTCTTTGATTGGCTTAGGAAAATCACATTAAAGAAAGTGTCCGTTTAATGTAATACCAAAAGGTAACACTGAACTAAATATCTTATCAAAGTGGATATTGTAATGTAACATTACTGGGCTTTAGCAGAATGTAATCCAAGAAATATGTCAAAATATTTTCAAAGTAGCCTTCTAAACAGTGATGTATGCTTGACGCTTTGCGCGCACACACACATGCATGCACGCAGACACACACACAAAAGTACTCCAGCGTTAAAAAGCATTTAGTTAGGAGAGCAGGATCATATGTGGGCAGAGCCTTCAGAGAATGCCAAGAACCACAACTGTTGGCCTACACAGTCTGTAGGCTTACAGCCCTGTGCAGATGTGTGTATGTACGTGTGTTTGTGTTAATGCCTGTATGCCTGCGTGTGTGTGTGTGTGTGTGTGTATGTGTGTGTGTGTTAGCCATCACTTTGGGCATGGGGCCTGGACAGCAGGCAAAAAGAGAGAGAGAGAGAGAGTGGGCGAGCGAGAATAAAAGATTTCATTGTTCTGAATTCCCTCAAAGGAAGAGCGAGAGACAGGGGTTGGGGGGCTGTGTGTGTGTGTGTGTGTGCGTGCGTGTGTGCGAGCGTGTGTGTGTGGTTAGGGGTATTATGTTTCAAGTGGTCTGCTTTGGTTATAGGATGCCAGAATGACAGAGTGGGAGAGAAAGAGAGAGAGGGAGAAAGAAAGAGAGAAAGAGGTCTGCTGTGGTTTCCAACCTTCTGTTTGGTTCTAACCAAAGCCTCCTGCCTTCGCTGGAGACAAGCAGCTGCATTAGTTATGTCCATACCTCCTATTTTCATATTCAATTCCAACTTTATTGAACTTCGAGAGAATAATAATATATAATAATAATAATAATAATAATACATTTATTTTTTATAACGCTTTTCTAAACACTCAAAGACGCTATTATATGCATGATTAAAAAAGAACAGCCAATAGGAACCCTAAATAGAGCAGTGGGCTCCCATTGGCCCATTTTCTGTCCATTCGCTGAATATTCAGTAACAGAAAAATCTGCTTAAAATGTGATTGGAATCCAGGAAGTGTACTGCTTGCTTCACTAGTTTTGTCTATATGGGTGCACAGCTAGAACAAAATGGAAGTGACCCATAAGTACCATTATGAGAAACACCTGTGTCACCCTACTAAGGCTACGTTCAGACTGCAGGCCAACGTTACCCAAATCCGATTTTTATGAACAGCCCAAGTCAAATGAAATATGATCTTTTCCATTTCGGATTTGGGCGGAGTTTGGGCGGACAGTCAGTCCAAAAAAATCAGATCTGGCAATAAATCGGAATTGAGCATTGAGGCCTGCAGTCTGAACGTAGCCTATGACACCTCTGTAAAAGGGTCCTTAGCAGACAGTGGATTCATTCAGAGAGCCACGGGCGACAAAGCATGTTATACTCGAGCGGGCCGTGACGCGTGTGTGTGTGCATGTGTCCGTGTACGTGTGTGTGACTATGCATATGTGTTCTGGTGTGTGTGTGTATGCACGTGCTGTTTAAAGGGCCTGAAATCATGCGTCCAGCTGGTAGTCACGCTGTTGCTTTGTGCCCTGCTGTTTGACAGAAACACACACACACACACACACACACACACACTCGCGCACGCAGACGCACACACGGATAGAGAGAGTTGCACCTGTGACCTCCCTATGCATTTATACATGACGTTTTTTGGGGGATTGCATTCGTATGTGTGTGTGTGTGGAGGGGTGGGGGGTTTGTGGGGTGTAACCTCTGCTCTCTTGCCCCTGCCTCGCCATCGGCCATATGTCAGGGGCGAGAGACAATCAGGGAAAGAGAGAGAGAGTGGTAGAGAAAGAAAGAAAGAAAGAAAGAAAGAAAGAAAGAAAGAAAGAGGAAACTAGATTTTAACAGCTAACTTCTTTTGAACGACTGCCCAGCTATTGGGAAGGAGATGAACAGAAAGGGCTGTCGGGGCTGGGTGGAAGGAGAGAGGAGACCGAGACAGAGACTGGCTACAGATGAGATTGATTTACTTTCGCCGCGAGGAGAAAAATAAGTTTCACGCACGTTAGAGGGGCAGGGGAGGGACCAGGGACTTGGGTTACTCATTGGGCTCGTGCGCTTGAGTATGCTTGTATGTGTGTGTGTGTGTGTGTGTGTGTGTGTGTGTCCTGTCTGGTGTGTGTGTTTCAGTGGCCTTGATACACGACCCCTCCTTGCCGGTCACATAGTCGACAGCCTGTTGGCGAGAAAGGGAGGGTTTGGCTGCACACACACCCCTTCCTCACTGCCATAAAGGAAACAGAGTGACAGAATGTGAATGGATTTTTTTTTTTGGGGGGGGGGTCTAGGGACTGACCTTTCTCACACACACACACACACACACACACGCTCTGTTTGTTTATGTGATGTGGTGTGTGTGTATGTTGGTGTAATATGGTAATATGTGGCGTATGGCTTTGTGTGGTATACATTAGACGTGTGTGTGTGTTACCACTGCATGTACAGTGTGTGAGAAATGTTGTTTCCTTATAGTCACTTTATGTTCTGAGAACTCGAAATTGTGTCTTTTTGAGGTAAGTAATAATGATATAGCTTATGCTGCAGAATTGTCTAATGGTTAGGGTGGTCAGTTCCCAGACGAAAGACGTTGGGTTCCATCCCCAACAAGCCTGGCCTACCTTTAAGCATCCTTGAGCAAGATGCCTAACCCCTACCTGCTCCATAATACTGTAGTACTCACTGTAAGTCGCTTTAGATAGAAGCGTCCGTTAAATTATGTTACTATAATTTTACTGGCCAATCAAATACGCTTTCACATAAAACATTATAAACCTGAAACATAACAAAATAATAGTTTGGTTTAGTACAAGCGGCATTAGCCCATGACCAATTTATTAGTATAGGTATCACTTAAATACTAAACACTTTTTGTTGCTGTAAAATTCATTCAGATTTGGGTCACACAGATTTTTAACCAAATTCATTACGGATTATGTGATGACATCCTGCCAAAACCTCACATGAAAAATGTCTTTGACATCGACGAGTCTGACAGAAAGTAAAAAAAGGAGGTCAGCATTGTTTTGCATCCATTTTGATGTTGGGAAACTAAATAAACTCTACATCAATATTCATCCAGATAAGTCCCCACTCTTCCCCGTTCCGATCATCTGCGTTACATTTCTCATTCTGCCCTGTTTTCCACCCACACAGAACTTAGTGAGAAAAACTTAAAATCCTAAAAATCCAGGAAAAGGTGTGTTACCCTGGGAATACAGAACTTCTTCAGAGATCAATTTAAGTTCCTTTATTCCATGGGGGGGAAATAAAAATTATATATAGATACTTCCAGTTAAACTTTTCTACAAAAGAGAACCTCTAAAGTCTCGGGGGGCAAAGCAAGTTATTATTTAATCTCTCTTGCATATGTGTCGAAATGTGTGTCTCACAGGCAGAGAGACATGGTTTGTTAGGGCTGGGTGAAAAATATTGTGCTCTCTAAGCCCAAGAGTTAAATAGGTTTAATGTTGAATCTCTCTCTCCCTACCTCTTTTTCTTTCTGTCTGATGTCTATCTCTCCACTGCGTCACTCTCTTTTCTTCTGCTTTTAATTGAGAAGAAAGGCATTCAGTTAATCTCGCGCCGCAAATGTCTCGGAGTGGGTTTACGAAAGAAAGAAAGAAAGAAAGAGGCTTGCTGTCGGCATGTGTCCAAAAGTGTGTCTGCGAGGGGGGATTGCACACACAACTACAGCAATGGTCTGATTAAATGTGTGTGTGTGTGTGTGTGTGTGCGTGCGTGTATAGCCCCTTGCCCAGGTGGAGAAAGGGACATGGGTCAGAGGTGACCAGGGGCCCCACAAAAGTCAGCGCCTGTGCAGGGCGCAGGTTGGGGGTGGGTGGGTCTCTCCTAGCCCCTAACAATGACCGATCAGCATCTGCACATCCCAACATGCTGGCATTTATCCCACAGCGGGAGAGTGACAGAGGGAGGGGTGGGTGAGAGAGAGAGGGGTAGTGCGACATCCACAGAGATGGAACAGCAGGGCCGGCACTTGCTCTATGTCAAACACCGGCAGACAGTCTGACTTAAGCTCTAATCCATCAGCATCTCATTGCTGCTATTCATTGGCCCCAATTGGGAAAATAACATTGTCCAAATGTTGGAGGGGACTGCTATATGTACCAGTAACAGAACAGGTGCACAATGCAAAGCCCAGGCTCATGTCTCTGCATAAGCACTGATTTTCATAGTTTTGACGCGCTATTAGATCTGGTTTGGTATTGCAACCTACAATCTGAACAGTTTTGACAATGGATTTAACTAATTAGCTTCTTACCTTATAGGCTTACTGTAGGCCTACCTATATTGATACACATTTATGTAAAATATTGCTTTTTAAACGTTTATCATTAAATTAACCCTTTATAAACACAACACAAACGTGCTGTAAAGCGTCATTACCTATAAATCATATCTAATAGAATAGATACAGTAGCCTAGCAGGTAGCAATAGTATGTGGGATATTGGAATTTGTTTTTATCTCTTTTAAAGTCTCCAGGATAAGCACACCAACATGCATATAGTCACTTGCACTGGTTCATTTTTGGTCATTTGTTTTATTGGTGTAAAAATATCGTTTATTTTTGATTCCTGATATTGTTTGTATTATGTTCATTGTCACTTATCACTTTACTTTATTCTATACTATCCTCTTGCTGCTGTAATGTTAACATTTCTCACCTGTGAGACAAATAAAGGCTGATCTTATCTTATCTTATGCTAAGTTAGCAATGCTAGCTTAATCAACTAGCCTAATAGTCACAGGTAACTCCAGTTTGTTTTCTTCCTAGTGTCGCACCAGATTTTAGGAATTGGAAGCAAATCATCTAATGGAGAAGAGAATAACAGACGAGGAGGAGTAGCAGCGGACGAGGACGGGGGTCTTTTAGACAAGACTAATGAATAAGGTGTCGTGACTGATGACTGGTGCTTTCTCATGGAAATCAACGCCAGAAAAGTAATTAGGAGGCTCTTTCATTAGCCTAAACACAGCCAGGCATAGAGACACACCATTGGCAAGTCTCTCTCGATCTCTCTCTTTTCCCCATCCTGTCTTCTTCTCTTATTTCATTTAGCTTCTTAATGCCCCCCCCCCCCTCTCGGTTTTTCTAGGGTCTCTCAACAGAGCCGACTCTCTCCTGGGAGTATTGGATTTGTTTGAGCTCTAGGTTTTCATTAACAAACCCTCTTCGGTTGACTGGGGTGATACTACGACAGGCAAAGAGTGAGAGTGAGAGAGAGAAAGAGTAAGAGGGAGTAAGGTAACACAAAATCAGATAATTAGCGTGTTTTCTCAAAGTAATTTTTATCCTGCACAAGTCTCTGATTAAAATTAATAGTCAATTAGCCTAGCTATTAGCATGCAATACCAGTGCACTCTCGTGAAAGAACATAGACAGAAGCCATTGCAAATACTGCTTCGTTATGTGACATTACAACTTTACCTAATGCAAATCATGCACCCCCCGCCCCAACCCAACCCCTCCAACTTAAGAGTTATGCGGGGCGCCGTTCATGAATGTTTCATGAAGGAGTGTGTTGCTAAGTGTTTGTGGCCCTTAATGTGAATCGCGGGCTGCTTTTAATGTGTCCCCTCTCATCAGTACGCCCACGATGGCCCTCAGCATTGCACTGACATGGCCTGTATTCCGGTGATGTGATTTCACAAGATTAAATGTTGCTTTCCACTGCCTGTGTGCGCATGTACATACACACACATATAGACATATACACTTCCCTTAGCAGCTGGGAGTGTCTCTGTCTGGAGAACACGAGTTCTGTAGACACCGAAAGACTCCTGTCAGAAAGACTTGTTTACTTTTCATTTTTACTCCGTACCACAGCTACACTCTGGGAGTTTATCATCTGCTGTGTTTTCAAAACCTTGTTCTGTGCACATTTGGGCTTTCCCCTTGTCTATTCTGCTTCCCAATTCAAACTAACTGGTGGATTTTAGATCTGACTAGAATAAATATACACTCTGCCTTGTTTCGACAGCCTAAACTCTCTCAAAAGTATGAGGAAAGCATGGCTTATACCTAGCACCTCTAGACATTATTTAACATTTAACATTGTTTTAATTGTGTGTTGTTTGAATTGTTCAGAACCCAATATCCTCCCAAACTCCTGCCTGTAATGGAAGTTAAATAAAGAAGGGATCATGCCTCAGTCATTAACCACTTAAATGCTGAAGTCTTCAAGGTTCACTGCCGGGTAACTGGAAGGGGCCCTTACACATTCCCCCTCTTAAGGCCCAACCTGGAATGTGTTTAGATAAAGCACATAGGTCTGAGAATCATTAGTGCTCCCCTGGTCACGGGCCGTGTGGTATATACACCCCTCGGTCCCCTCATATCCCCACAGGCCTTCATGATAAACACATCTGGTGTTTTCGCTGCCTGGACCTTTTAATTAAGGTCGTAAAATAAGATCCCGTAGCGATAACTAATGGCTGGGCTGGAGTGGGTGAGCTTTATGATCCTGTGAGTTACTGTGTCACCCTACAGAGAAAGTCGGCATCTGTGTGGGGTTCCGACGCTGGCAATTATTAACAGATCTCTGCGGCATACCCAAGCACTTATTTAGAAGATTTGTACGCTTATAAAACTTAGAAGATGGTAGCTAATGCATCCATCTATAACGAGAAAGAGGGATAAGCCCTGCCTGTGGTCTCCCCGCATGTGATACTATCAATTCGCGTTTATTGAGATTGTTACCTTTAGTTTAAATAATGGTTGTTTAATTTTAACAATAAATGATGAGTACAAGGAGCAGGCGTACACAAACTAGACCTCACGAAATCAATCCAAAACCCCCATACACAGCAGCGGAGCGGAAGGAAGCCTCTAGACATGCTGTGAAAAGCGATCCGGGGATCCATAAGGTTTTAGTCCAAAATTAAGAATCCGTGGCAGGTCGCCAGCTCCAGACGGAGATATGGGGAGACACTTCCCTCCCCCAATGACACAACAAAGTCCACAACAAAGCAAAAAGATCCAGCGCCTGCCTCACATCTGCTAACCAAAAAAGAAAGTTGGGGTTTGGGGGGTTGGGTAGGGTAGGGTATGGGGGTGGCGCTACGTTGGGGGTTGCAAATCTTGGGTCTAATGAATGAGCACTGCTTTAAAATATGTCACCCCTGGCCCCTGCACGTGGTGAACCTTCAACCCCAGGGCCACATAGGAGGTCTTTGTCTTCCTTCTTTCTCCTCCAGCACAGAAAGCAAAGCCTCTTTAGTCACTGCTGTTGTTCTGCTATTGTACCGCTAGCATGCGTCAGCCAGCAAGTCTCCGAGTATTGTGTCATACGAGGCTAATGGGCTGACTCTCTCCAAAGTCTCAATTAAACTAGCTCACAGTTTTACTGACCCCGGCCGAGGAGGAGCACCTCGTGTTAAAAACCTGGTTAACCAAGTTATTTTTATTACGCTATTGTACCACATAGCTGAGGCACATTCCACTTGTGAATGTAACACAGGGGCATTTGAAAATGTACTAAAGTGTTATTCAGTTTCACTGGCTTATTGTTCCTTCTGTGTAGACAATACAAGAAGAAAAGCTGTGTAATGTAACTGAAATAAGACGAGGTGGTTCTTTGTTCTGCACCTGGAAGGTAATCCTGAGAGAACCCCTTTGAAGAGATAAAGAAACCAACAGTGTGTATCAGTGTCTGTGTGTGTGTGCGTGCATGTGCGGGCATGCGAGTTGGCGAAACAGTGCTGGTGGATTCAGATTCGGTCAATACGCTGTGGCGAGAAGACCATCCAGACACCAAATCTCTCAGTCTTAAATATGAAAACAGGGCGTAGGCCGGGAAAGATATTGTGCCGCTTCGAAAACAAGCGATCGGGTATCAAGGCAGCATATGCCAGACGTGTGTCCGTCAGAGAGGAGAGGCTTCGCCTCTGTCAAAACATGAATGCAGGGTAGGGCTCAAGCATATAATCGCCTGTTATCATGCTCAACAGGCCCGCCACTGTCCACACATGAAACCTAAGACGAGAGCAGGGAGATGTCAATTAGCTTTTCGGCGCAGACAAAAGCAGCTGGCAGAATCCCCGCGGATGGATACCTTTCAGGTGTTTGTCAGCCCCGCTCTAATTTACAGAGGCGGGTCGATGACAACTCGCCGCTCTACAGTCGTATCGACGAGATGTTTTTGATTTTTTCAAGTCATGAATATTTCATGAGTGAAACAACTTTGACAAGCCCGCTTAAAAAAAAAAAAAAGTTAAACTGCAACTACTGAGCTGAGCTAACAAAGGATGTGTACTGACATTACTCCACATGTTCTTGCTGTGTTTTTTTCTTCCGCTGTGCAATTCCTTCTCACAAATTCAAGAAATGTGTTACACTCTGAGTATGCTTTCATCTCAGAGGTGAAATGGGACCTCTGCTTGTTTCTTTACAGATCTACAAGAAAGTCAACGAGGTAAATGCTGGTGGAGCACAATAGAGCATACCTAAGAAGACCATGGCCTTGTATACAACTTTGAGACCCCATTACCAAGTCAAGTAGCTCCTCCAACAGCCTTGAAATGTGAATGGGCTCTTTTCAGGCACTCAACCAGGCAGAACCGCAGGTAGAAACATGCGACATTGTGGGTAGGCCGGCATTCACAACTGAGCCAATAACATCTAATTAGAAATAAGAGGAGAGAAAATAAGCTTTTTCCCGAAAGAGCTAAATGCAATGAGAAAAGAGCATTATCTTTTTCCCCTATGTAAGACACAATCTTGTCAGTGCAATTACATGCACACTTATAATATGGTTGAATCAGCACTTTGACAATATTATAATTTCAGACAGCTTCATGGTTTGCATGTCACTGGTTAAGAAAGTTAAAAGTCTACTTTCAACTTCCTTGATAGACCTATACATACATATTCACTGGGAGCTTTCTTATAGTCTGCTTGATATGTACAGAAAGGATTTGGAACGTGGGCATAAGATGAGATTTTTGTTTATAGGCTACTATTATTAGCTACTAGCATTATTATTATTATTATTATTAAGTTACATTTTAGTGAGAATGTGTGTGTAGTCTTTCTGCATGAAGGTAGATATTCAGCTTACACATTAAGCATTAAACAATTATATATTTTTGAATCACAGACTTCGTGTATTTTTGGGGGTCCCTTAATTGTAACCACATGCAGGGCGTGGGTGAAGCTCGTGTTAACTTGCTGTAAACCTCTTGCGTGTGTCACCTTAATGTCAGCAGGAAACATTCAGAAAGATCTTTAATACCCGCCCCGCGCGTTTCTTACGACCATAAACTATACAGTGAGGAGACTGGGAGCGGACAAATGACAATACAGTTGGCTATATTGTATAGGAGCCGGAGACTGCTCACTCCAAATCCCTTCCTCCTAGCCAAAGAGCCACGCGAGGCGACAGAATGATAATAAGATGGCTCGCCATGGTGGCAGATGCGCGCATGCCTTTACAATTCTCTCGACCCCGGCGCGCGCCGAAACAGTCCCTATGACCGCCTGTGGGGCAGCCACCCACGCACGAGAGAGAGTATGAGCGTGCATGCAAGTGTAGGCTATGTGGGGAGGGTTGGGGGGGGGGGGCTTTCTCTTTTGTGCGCAAAAGCGCCCCCTGCGCGCAACCATCCCCCCAACGCGCGCCTTGATGATTTTCCCCGCGACGGCGCGCGCCCCCGAGGGCGACCGCCCTCGCCTCCACCTGCTACGATCTTTTGTTATCGTCATCTCCTTAATTTCAATGACAAAGTTTCTGAGCTACCCCTACCCCCACCCGGAGCCGCTGTATGGGATCCCCTGGTTACTTTATAGCCCCCGAGGGCCACAAACTCTCCACCCTCGTGCCTTCTCCAACTGGCCATCTGAGTGGCCGTGAGGCGGAGGCAGCAGGCTCGTCAACAAAACAATGGGGAACTTTTATTTTCCATTCTCAAGGAAATCCGTTATACTTCCTATTAAAAATAGTATGTACAATAAGGAAAGCGCTCTACATTTCAGCTTGTATATATAGACATAGAGTTTTACAGTATTTTAGTTATTACTCAAAAAGGTTTACACTGGTTAAGCGAGGAGCACGATGGAGTTAATCGTTTTATCTGTTTTGTCGTTGCACCTGCAGCCATTCTCTATCCTCGACATAAGGTTAAACATAGAGTCGGTTTGTAGGCGTTTCTGTTTTCGCCCTAACACACTAAATTCCCTTAGTAATGCTCGCAGGGGGTTTAATTTGGGATTAAAGTTCTCATTGGAATCTGTGTAAAAGGAAATGTGATTAGTGCGCCAGGGCCCAACAGCGGTAATGATATTAGGACACCGTGCGCGCTCACCCTATAGGTTTTCTGAAAGCTTCGCTGAGGGGAACGGAGGCACCGGCCCGTGGCTAACGTGGTTATTCGTTACAGGATTCTTTAATCTGTGGTTTTCTATTAATATATTTGGAACCGTGTCTGCTCTTACAGGAGAAAGTTCTCCACTGTTGGCAGTGGCAGCCACCAGAAAGCTTGGCACCTTGTTCACCCAGTGCGCTCAATATACGTGGTCAATTGTAGCCTATATTCACTCTAAATATATATTTCGTTATAGGTATGCGTTGTCAATTTTATTGCCCATTTCAATATTTCGTTATAGTTGACTGTTAGATAGCAAATATTATGCTGGTTGTTCTTTTTACAACCTTATTTTTATTGTTCTAAGGGATTGCTTAACCTATTTACACTGGTGTTTTTCTTAGGCATGTCCAATCTCAAAGAGACTCTCCTAGATTAATACAATTTCAAAAATTCAATTACATTTTAAAAATACCCAAATGTTCCCTTAAATCAGCATGTCTGAAAGCTGGACCCCATTCTGTCTGCCCTGGACCCTCTAAAGTCATTTAGAACGCCTCTACATTGTCTGTGTATGCCAGCAGCTCTGCGTAATGATGTCCATGTGTTTTTACGGAGACAGATGGTGGGGAGAGCAAACCTCTGCTGCCTGTATGTTCCCACGAGTCACTTGAGGAATTTAAAATGCAGATAAACTCCATTAGAGCAATGCACTTCTAGATGGCTTGCGATAATTTCTTTTATGGAAACGAATTAACAGTTATGAGATATGTCTGGCGTCAGACAGCTATAGACGTCTTCTACAGTGTAAGCTATAGAGATGGCCTCTCAACCCTTGATTAATCGGGTAAAATGTGATACAAGACGGCTTTTGAAGATACGTTCAACGGCCAGGGCAAGGATAAAGATGTGGAATTAGATATTATCTGATATAGCCTGCGATCTGAAAGCCCGGGTTAATTCTGCCTCGGTGTTTCACAGCCGGGGAAAGAGGGTGAGTGGACAGGGGTCTGAACAGGTGTAATTGTAGATTCGGATCGTCGGAAAGCTCCAGCCAGATGGCCCGGACGCTGCACGCGTTCCCAGAAGATCCTCGCCGGTCGCGCCTGTGTTTGCGCTCTCTAGACGCCAGTTTGAGTTAGCAGGATGCTAATTTGGTCGGATCGAAGAAGTGGGGCTTATAAAAAGTTGTATGCGGATGGGTGGGGGCTGGAGTGGGGGGCGGGGTGGGGTGTTGGATGTCATCATGACCCGCGTGGCGCAAGACGCTTTCAGCCCGAGGGGAGCTCCTTTCAGAGATTCGCCACGCGTGGTTACCCGGTGGAGGATACAATGGCTCGCGTAGCGCAGAGCTACTGCCCCCCCCACCCCGCCCTCTCTTCTCTTCTCTTCTTTTCTCTACTCTCACTAGTAAAATAGCCTACATGTTTATGCTTGGAAATAAAAAAAACTGCCCTCTGGTAAAGCTTTTTCTCTATCAGGGGCATTCCTCGTATAGCCTAGTATAGTTTAGCCTATCATAGCCTATATTATGCCCCAGCGTCTTTAAACCGACTGAGCGACATTAAGGCTATAGCTTTCTATCTTTTAGGCCTATTGATTACGAGGGAAACCTATGTGAGAAGCCACTTGCCTTGCTGCATTATTACGCGCCGATTGCGCACACAACGTGATTAAAAGTTGTGTCACAGCAACAGCGTATATGCGCGTTTCCCCCCAGACATTAGCCTATACTTGGCTGCACGCAAACTCTTGTATTTTACGCAAACAACAAAGGAGCGAGTTTGGCACACGTTGTGAATTGGGGCCGTAACAAAGCAAGTCTGCCACGGCTGGTTCGGGTCAGTTTTCTGACCGGAGTTTAAGTTGAGCCAGGAATAATTCCTCCTCTCGCGCTATTGTTGTGACACACTTTAATTCTTGGTCCTTTCTGGGAGCGTATAGACAGAGGCAGGGCCGCCATCAATAGCCCCTCTGTGCTGCAACTGGACACCGCGCAGGCTGCGAAGGGGCACTATCTTGGTTTAAGGGAGGAGGAGGGGTCGAGGAGACGAGAGGAGGTGGGGGAATGGTTTTTTTTGTGTGTGTGTGTGAGGGAAAAAAGACGCAGTTTGGGTGTGGGGAGGGCTGAGATAGTCACGGGAGCGCGACAGAGCAGAGCGCACGGAGCAGCCACAGACGCGCACATACACACACACAGGGAGAGCTGCGCCTTTTCTAGCTCAGCACTCAGACAGACTCTCTCACTCAGTCACTCGTGCGCACACAAAGGGCGACGGGCGTGTGTGGATACACGAGCAACAGATCCGTCTGCAAGAGCACAAGAAAACCCAGACGTGCTATTTATTTATTTATTTTGTAACCGTACAAAGACTTAAGAATTTCCCGCTTATCTTGCGCTTTGGTTTCTCCGACTTTTGCAGACGGTGACCAATCGGAAAGGATTTAACATGCAAGACTTCTGAGCTACGCAGCGAACCCAAAATATTTCCTCTGTGGATAATTTCCACAGTCCGGACTGGAGAGGATGGGGCCGAAAATGCACCAAACCAAAGGGAATATATGGTCTAACGTTGTGTTGAAACTACTGTTTATGTTCGTGGTTACGCAGGGCGTCACCGGTAAGACTTTAAAATATAAAGTTTACGAGGAGCAAAAAGTGGGCACTGTTATTGCCCGGTTAAAAGAGGATGTAGCTGGCATTCTGTCCAAGTTACCGGGTTCCCTGTCCTTTCGGTTCCGCGCTATGCAACGGGGGAACACGCCGTTTCTCTCGGTTCGGGAGGAGGACGGGGAGATAACCATTGGCACCAAAATTGACCGAGAAAAGCTCTGCGAGAAGAACCTCAACTGCTCGATCGAGTTCGACGTGGTCACGCTTCCCACCGAATATCTGCAGCTTTTTCACGTGGAGGTGGAAGTGCTGGACATCAACGACAATTCCCCTCACTTCTCCCGCGCCATCATCCCCGTTGAGATTTCGGAGAGCGCGTCCGTGGGCACGCGCGTCCCGCTGGACGCGGCCGCCGACCCGGACGTCGGCGAGAACTCGCTGCACACCTACTCGCTCACCCCGAATAACTTTTTCAAAATCGACGTGAGGACGCGAACCGACGGGGCCAAATACGCGGAGCTGGTCGTGATGAGGGAACTAGACCGGGAGTTGCAGTCCAGCTACCAGCTCCAGCTGACCGCCTCCGACAGCGGGGTCCCTCCCAAGTCTGGCTCCACCTTGCTGAAGATCGGCATCTCCGATTCCAACGACAACAGCCCAGCCTTTGACGACCAGGCTTATGTGATCAATCTGTTGGAAAATTCCCCCCTTGGGACTTTAATCATTGATCTAAACGCCACAGACCCAGACGAGGGTACTAATGGGAAAATTGTGTACTCTTTCAGCAGTCACGTTTCACCAAAGATCTTGGAAACTTTTAAAATAAACCCCGAAAATGGCCACATTACTCTTTTAAAAAAAGTGGATTATGAAGCGACCTCTTCCTATGAGCTAGATGTCCAGGCTCAAGACATGGGCCCTAATTCCATCCCAGGTCTCTGCAAAATCGTGGTGAAAGTGGTGGACGTCAATGACAACAAACCGGAGATCAACATCAACTTGATGACGCCTGGCAAAGAGGAAGTGGCCTACATTTCGGAGGGGGCGCCGGTTGATACTTTCATAGCCCTGGTGCGCGTCGACGACAGCGACGCAGGCCTCAACGGCGAGGTTATGTGTAGGCTGCATGGGCACGGACACTTCAGACTCCAAAAGACCTACGAGAAAAACTACATGATCCTCACCAACGTCTCCCTTGACCGAGAGAAGAGGTCAGAGTATAGCCTGACGGTCATAGCTGAAGATAGAGGTTCTCCCAGACTCTCCACCATCAAACATTTCACTGTGCAAGTCCTGGATGAAAACGACAACCCTCCCCGTTTTGAGAAAAGTCGTTACGAGGTCTTCAAGTCTGAGAATAACTCCCCCGGAGCGTACCTCATGACTGTGGTGGCTTCGGATCCGGATTTGGGCACCAACGGCCAGGTCACTTACACGATTGTGGACACGCTGGTCCAAGGGAGTCCCATCTCCACCTATGTCACTATTGACCCCTCCAACGGCGCCATCTATGCCCTGCGTAGCTTTGACCATGAAGACGTCAGCCGCATCACCTTCACGATACAGGCACGCGACGGGGGGAACCCTGCCCTGTCAGCCAACACCACGGTGCTGCTAACGGTTCTGGATGAAAATGACAACGCGCCAGTCATCCACTCCCCTTCTTTACGCAACCACACAGCTGAACTCCTGGTGTGGAAATACGCCTCACCGGGTCAGTTGGTCACCACGCTCAAGGTCACCGACCGTGATGCCGGGGCCAATGGAGAGCTGAGTTGTGCCATCATTGGGGGCAATGAAGACAGACTCTTCATGATGGACGCGCGCCGCTGCGAGCTCCGAACCAACGCCAGCCTGGAGCAGGCTCCGAGGGATGTGATGGAGATCAGGGTGGAAGTGCAGGACAGGGGCACCAATCGGCTGTCGACAGGGGCTGTTCTCAGGCTCTCCCTGCAGGAGAACATGGACATCCTTCCTCCTCTGCACCCCACCGGCTCTAGCCAGCCTCCCCTTGACCTCTCGCTCATCGTCATCATCTCCCTCGGTGCTGTCTGCGCCCTGCTGCTCATCGTCATGGTGATGTTTGCCACGGCCCGCTGCAACCGGGAGAAGAAAGACCCAAGACACAATTACAACTGTCGCGTGGCAGAGAACAGCTATCAGAACCACCCTAAGAAGCCCGCCAGGCAAATCCACAAAGGTGACATCACCCTGGTTCCAACCGTCAACGGAACCCTGCCCGTCCGGGCCCATCCACGTTCGCCTTCAGCCTCCCCTGCCCCCGAGAGGGGCACCTTGGATGGCAGACAGAGCCACCACAGCCGTCAGTCCCTCAACAGCCTGGTCACCATCTCCTCCACTCACGTCGCAGAGAACTTTGCACTGGAACTGGCACATGCCACGCCTCCTGTCGAGGTAAGAGTGTGTGATGTTTCTGTAATTCTTAACAGTTCATTTCTCTTGTACATTTACAATCCTGTGGGAGTACATGTCCATCCAATGATAGTGTTCATGTTATGACTAACACCTCTAGTATTTATGGATTTTGTCTAAGTTCCACTGCATCAACTACTTGTTAGACAACTTTAAATGACATTGAATACTAAACATAGAACAGATAATAGAGTGATTATTTGCAGTATTTGCTCTTAATGTGTCCTTTGCTCCCATATTTCGTTATTCTCCAGCCTTTTGAGTTACATTTTCATTGGCCATCATATTATTATTCAAGAGCAAATCACAAAGTCACACCATAAAACTCGCCATCCCCCCATTCCCCCTCCCCCCATTGTTGTGTGGTGTTGTTGCCTGTCTGATTCCATCCCTATTCATTTTTTTCCCTCTCCATTTTTCCCTTTTATTTTACTTTCTTTTCCCCCCTCTGTTTTTGTTCTCTTGGGATTGTAGCAAGTCTCACAGCTTCTGTCCATGCTCCACCAGGGCCAGTACCAGCCTCGACCAAGCTTCAGGGGGAACAAATACACCAGGAGTTACAGGTAAATGAGGCCTTCACATAGCATACACAGAAAATCTGTGGTTTCCAAAGGGGTACTTTGGCAGGGTTACAACGATTTTTTAAAACATTTAAATTTTCTTAATGATTTTATTCATAACATTATTATAATTATTATTATATATGATACAATAATGATTATGAACACCTTTTTGTGATAGCAAGAGTTAATAAGTTTGAAAACCGCTGCAAAAAAAGTCTGCTGATATTTCAGCTTCTCCCACTGGTTAGTTAGTGTTGTCAATATTGTGCCATCTAGATCCCGTTTTATATATTTTCACTATATTCACATATTTTTATTTAAATATATGCAGTGCCTATTATTGAGATACAAGTCAAATAATTTCATTTCAAATACTGCTATTCACTCTACTGCTTCTGCGCATTTCATATTGACTTTGTACGTATATAAAGTGTGATGGCATTTTTTACACATCATCAAATGCCGTTAAGTGTAAAATTACATTGAATGTGGAGCATGTTGGGTGAACAGGTTTGTCATGACATGTTCCCCTTCCAGCTTTTCAGTGAATCACCTTTAAATAACAGCTAATATCCCCCTCCCCCCCCCGCCCCTCACCTGCCAATCTCGCCCTCCGCGTGTCTCTCCAGGTATGCACTAAACGAGATGGATAAGTTCAGCTTGAAGGACAGCGGGCGCGGGGACAGCGAGGCGGGCGATAGTGACTACGACCCGGGCAGAGAGTCGCCCATGGACAGGCTGTTGGGTGAGGGCTTTACTGAGCTTTACGTCCCCGATGGCCAGCACAGACCGCATGCAGGTACACCTCCCCCCCCCCACCCCACCCCACCCCACCCTTCTAAGCTCCTCATGCATCCCTATAGCCCCCCATCCTGCACACATCCTATCACACTGCCCCCTTGTGGTGAGCTCTGTTTCATTGAGCGCTGTAGTGGAGTATGGCTG
>JAODLI010023715.1:9752-21353 GCA_027575585.1 Percopsis omiscomaycus | reverse complement strand
GTCAGATTCGGTCCAGTGGACGGAGCAGTGCCAGGGGGCGTTTGAGCAGGTTAAACGGGCTCTCTGTGGGGAACCACTCCTCCACTCCTCCACTCCTCCACACACCTAACTTCTCTCTCTCTTTCACTCTGCAGACAGACACGTAGAGCAGAGGGTTGGGGGCTGATTTGTCCCAGAAGGTGGAGGGGGTCGATCGCCCTGTATTGTACATCAGCTGGAAACTTACAGAGCAGGAGGCCAGGTCTAGATCTGCTATGCGGGATCATTCCACACCGAATATTGTTTCCCAGGTGTGACGGTCAGTGAAATCACTCAAACAATTACCAAAATACTATCTGATAAACCAAAAGCTACTCATGTCATTGTGCATGTAGGATTCAATGATATTCACAGAGAGCAATCAGAACTGCCAAAGAACTATGGGATGAATATCATGCCTTGATTCGAAACTGAAAAAAAACTTTGAAAGGTTGAAACCACCTGAATGTAATCCTTGTGTACACGGGTGGTGAGAGCAGGCACAAGCCAGAGGAAAGACACGGACAGCCAAAACGCGACACAGTACCATGCATCAACACAAAACAATGACCAACAGCACCTAGTGCTGTTGGCTAAAACTAAATAGTCCATTAATCAAACCTAAAGGAGGCGCACCTGTGGGGCTAATCCTCCCCAGGCAATGGGGAAGGGAGGCATGGAGCGCGCACGGGCCTGTGTGCGCTGATCGTGACACTGAAAAAGGTTTTGCAAGCCTAAAAAAATGTTTTATCTCTGAAAACATTATTTTGTATATACTTTTCCCTCTTCACCACACTGCACTCTTTTTATAGTGTTTCTCCAACACTGTCGGTGTATTAGTTTGTTTTCTGGGTTTAAAGCCTTGTAAATGGTGATCTGAAAACTGGTGGGCAAGTGTTGGAGAAAAAAGTTTTGAATCTTTTCATATTGCAGACTGTATTTTCAGAGCTGAGTTTAAAACATCCACTTTTCAGAGATTACTTTAAAACATAGCAAGACTTAGAGGACTCATGTCCAAACAAGACTTGTTCATGCCTTTATTACCAGTAGATTAGACTATTGTAATGGTCTTTTTTCAGGTCTTCCTAATGTGTGTAGGCAACTACAGCTTGTTCAGAATGCTGCTGCTAATGTCCTAATAAAAACAAAACAATTTGAGCACATCACACCAATTCTCAGATCCTGCATTGGCTCCTGGTATGTCAGAGAATTGATTTCAAAATACTGCTGCTCACCTATAAATCACTAAATGGTTTAGGGCCAAAATACATCACTGAAATGCAATATGAACCCTATTGACCCCTCAGGTCATCTGGGACCGGTCTGTTAACTGTCCCCAGAGTCAGTGCAACAAATAGCTGGAACGGACTTCCAGAGGATTTGAGACTTGCACCAACCCTGACTACCTTTAAATCTAGACTGAAAACATTTATGTCCACCAGTGCTTTCTGCTAAACTGTAAACCTTGTCTTGCCTTGCCTATGTCCTGATAGCAAGTCTACCTTTGTTATTGTATTGTGTTTTTGCACCCTTTATGGTGCTTTAACACTTAAAATTTCAAATAAAGTGTTATCTTTATTTGACATACCACTTTGTACTATAAAAGCAGCAGTTGTCTTCTGTTGGCTGTCTCTGTCTTCCAGTGGGTCTAGCTCTGTGACCCAATACTCGTCCACCACTGAGGTAGGGGAACCGCTATACTTATTTTCTTTGGCTTGGCTCTGATTTTATTGAGTCATTCCCATATTAAAAAACAACAACCAGATCTTTGACTATAAATACACTGCGTAGTTAAATGCATTCTGAGCCTCTCTTAGTTCAGAATTTGTTGATACCTATTGCTGTCAGAAGGATCAGTTTCCAATCTTATTTCAAAATGTTGAATCTACATTTCTACTTATATTAACTGTAATGACATGTTCATACAAAACATACAATACTTGAAGCTAAATTATACATTTTACAAAAGGAGTCATAAATTACATTGAATATTGCAAATTACAAGAATATTATTTTTCCACACATTACATGCATAATATTTTAGAAATAAATTGCTGTTACTACGAAACCATTTTATAAAACTATAGGCCATCATTTTAAAATGTCTGTACAGACCAGAATGGTTACCTACCTGTCTCTTCCACCTCAATGTATGTTCAACAACCTAATGACTGAAATGCCTCAGCATGTAACAGCACACCCGAGCTCTATGCAGAGAGTATCCTAAACGTAGCCTCTGGCTGTGTGCGTGTGTGTATGTGCGTCTGTGTGAGAGTGAGAGTGAGAGATAACTGGCTTTTGAAAACTGGCTGTAACAAAGAATAGGCCCACACTGAGGGGGCCATGTATGATCCGTCATGCCCAAACTGGTGTCGATATGGTGCTACATGAGAGTTGTGCGTCCCGGTAGGGGAGAAAACACGTCAGCAGCGTACATCTGCCAGTTGGGGCGGCGAGAGACAGTCACTTAACAGGAGTGAGGTTGATCGGTTCGATTTTGATTCGAACTCATCTCTCTCACTCGCCGACTTAACTAAAGCAAAGGGTACCGCATCGTTCCATAATTTCAGGAGGTTGATGTGGTAACTCTGTTTGGACCCACCCCTATCACTATGCACAACCTCATAATCGACATCACCCACCCGCCGTGTAACCACAAAGGGCCCTTGCAACTTGGGAAGTAATTTAGAGCTAGAAGTTGGGACTAATACAAACACTTTGTCTCCCGGTGAGAAATTGCGTAGCCTAGTTCCCCTGCTGACGTTCCTGGGCCTCAAGCAAATTCTCCTGTGATAACTGCCACAGTGCATGGAGTTTTGCAGGTCCATAATGGACTGCACTTTGTTCTTGCTATTACTCTGACCTGTCTCCCAGCTTTCTTTAATTACCTGTTCTCTTCACAGATGAGAGCAGGTTAACACTGTGCACATGTGACAGACATAGAAGTGTTTGGAGATGCTGGTGGTGAACTCTCATCTGTGAACAGAATGTGGCACTTATGGCGGACCTGCCATTTCTGGTGTTCTCTGGCAAGCTGCACGGTGGTGGGCTGTGAGCACAGGTCCCACTAGAGGACGTTGGGCCCTCATACCACCCTCATGGAGTCTGTTTCTGACAGTTTGGTCAGAAACATGCTCACCAGTAGCCTGCTGGAGGTCATTTTTAAGGCTCTGGCAGTCATCCTCTTGTTTCTCCTCGCACAAAGGAGCAGATACCTATCATGCTGCTGGGTTGATGCCCTTCTACAGCCCTGTCCAGCTATCCTCATGTAACGGCCCGTCTTCCATGCTCGAGACTGTGCGACGACACGTATGGATGTGCCATCCTAGAGGAGCTGGAAAGCTTCATGCTACCTGTAGTGACAAAGACACTAGCAAAATGCA
This sequence comes from Percopsis omiscomaycus, assembly GCA_027575585.1. Taxonomy (NCBI): domain Eukaryota; kingdom Metazoa; phylum Chordata; class Actinopteri; order Percopsiformes; family Percopsidae; genus Percopsis; species Percopsis omiscomaycus. Next base: position 17,952 of record JAODLI010023715.1, on the reverse strand, counting down.
AAACTAGAGAAGAATCAGTCAGGAAGGATAAGGAGAGAGCTATTGTCTGTGGCCACCACCTGCAAAACCATTCCCTTTTTGGGGGTTGTCTTGCTGTTGCCTCTCCAGTGCGCCTGTGTTCACTTTCATTTGCATCAAAAGAGGTGACATTGATTCACAATCGCTTAATCTTCCTTACAGATTGATATCCCTGACGTTTAATTTACTTGGTGTTATAATGTGAGGATTACTTGAGCAGTTTAGATTTAGTATGGGTTTGTTTGTGTCTGTCTATTAAAATTGTTATTGTACAAAGCATTTTAGCTCTGACAGTCAGCGCGAGGACTTGAGCTAAGGAATCTGTCACGGTTTGTATTATCTGACCCAGACGCAGACACAGGCAGGTAGGCAGGAGTAATGTTCAAGGAGTTTTAATAATAAAATGTTTTTTTTAGGCACTATTGTAGGGGATTCAAATTTTGGAAAATGTACTTTTTGCTTAATTTTCCAACACATTAATTAACAGTGGTTGTTAATTATTACAATTAGCAGACGCTTTTATCCAAAGCGACTTACAATTACATGCTTCTATTACATGGAGCTGATAGGGGTTGGGCATCTTGCTCAAGGCTCAAGGATGCTTACAAGGTAGGCCATCTCTGGGGCTCAAACCCACGACCTTCCAGCTGGGAGTCCAACACCTAGACCATTAGACTATCCTGCCCCCTAACCTGCAAGTTGCTCTTTAAGTTGATCTTTAAGCTCGGGGCGTTGACACTAAACATCAAAGTTTCACACCAAGGTTTAGATAGTGGAGGAACAGAGATGAAAGGACCACATGCCCTGTCTCTTTCTCGTCCCTTCATCATTCCTTATCTTTCCCTTCCTTTTCTCACCTCCTACCCCTCTCACATTCACTGGGCTCCTCTCTCTTTTCTTTGCTCCTTCTCTTTTCCTTGTTTCATCCCTAACATCCATCCATTGGCCTAGCTCAAATGTTAATACAGTGATTCTCAATGTGGGGTCATTTAATGTTGTGACAGTTGAATTTAATTTTAAATTAGGAGCTGTTGAAATGGAGCTTGCAATACTAATTACTTTCTGCAAGTTTTTGAGAGGTGAGCGACTCCTAGCGGAAATGTTTTAGCTCAGGTATTGCTGCATTGCGTTAACACTGATGACATATTATTTCATTTTAGTAGAATCTAGTTTCTAGTCTATATGTTACACAATGCTCTTTAGCTTCTAGCTCCTGAACCTCTGTGGGAAAGTAAAAACTACAGGGTAACACCATGATGGTTGATCTACAACATCCCCGGTATATAGAAAATAAAGATTCTAATTAATTCAATTTCCATCCCCTGTTGTGTCTCCACTAATGTTAATCTTGGCGCTAACAGATGGACTAGGCCTTATACCTCGACCACCTGTGTGATTTGAAAACTGCGTGGGAGAAGTAAGACGGAATAATAATGCAGACAGAATGCTGATAGACGCATAAAAGATAGCAGGTGTAAATGCAATGCAGACAGGGTTTTATTATCCACAAATCAGGCCAGGGATCACATTTACGGGTCCTGGCTGTTTGTCTTCACCTAGCCAGAGCACCAGATGGCTCAGCCAGCACTGCTCTTAAGACATAATCCCTCTATCTTGTATTGTTTACACTCAAATTGATTCCTGCCTCTGTCTAGCCCTCCCTCTGCTCCTTGTTCCCCAAGGCCTTATATGGGCAAAACAGGGATTTTTACACAGACACGCACACATAACGACCATACACATAGAATAACTGATTTTGGCTGAATGCATTCACACACGAACACATTGAGACTGTAATGCATATATTAAAAGGCAAACTTTTATAAAATGCTGCACACACACACACATAGGAAGAGACACAGAAAGTCACATTACTGAAATGAAGAAAGGTTGTTTTTTCCCTTTCTATATCTATTTATCTATCTATATCCTCACACCATTCAGATTAATGTTTATTCCTTTGTCGTTCCCTTAACGACTCGCCTCCAGGAACGGCGCCAGCAGATTTTTATTGGGGTTGCTGAGAGGAAGCTTGACTATTAATTTGGGGTGCAACGGAACTGGATAGGCTATACAAGTATACGCACGCATGCACGACCAAATGGCGCGAGTGGCTAATACACACACTGAGTAATAGCCTACAAATGTATTACAGAATCAGACTCAAGCTCAAAACTGTGCTCACACACCAGCACACACACTGCTGTTGGTCTAATTACAGCATAGGCCTATCAGACCTCGATCCAGATCACAAACGTATCAGACAGAGCCGCTCAGATCCAGATCAAAACCAAAGCTCCATTTCGGACGATATTGGTTACTGATTTCTGTGTTGAAAATGCGCCTTCGATCATTAAGCAAGCCCAACTAACCATTAGCCGACCACACTGGCTGTTTTTAGCGTGATCACATGGGGTGTTATGCTACTGAACGTACCGTAAATAATGATATACATCATGAATAATGAATCAATTAATTAATTGTTCGACTGTTTGACATTATCTGTCAAACAAATTTGTGAAGAAGTAAAAAAATGTATTGGGGGTGCTATGGCCTTTCTTGAGGGGTGCTTAAGCCCCCCCCCCCCCTAGCACCGCCTCTGCTCACCACCCTCTCTCTCATGTCTCTCCCCTCTCCTAGTCATAACCCGCTCATCTTCTCTGCATGCCTGGAAGTGTTCTCTCCACACCTCCCTCTCATCCCTCCATTCAGTCAGCAGCCTACCCGCTTTTTGCTGTTTTCTGTCTGCTGTCTGCACCTATTTGTTCTCTCTCTCCCTCATACATCACGGTAAGTTCCGGCGACAGGGGAACCTTGCGTGGTGGCAGTCCACTCAGTGTATCCTGACACTGTGGGTGTGTGTGTGTTGTGTTGTCAAGTCAAGATTTGTTTGTATTGTAATTTGTGTTTAAGGACAGTTTGTAATCCATGAATTAAAAGAAAGTACATTATAACATATAAAGATCGTACATGTTTATATTTTGGTGTGGCAGGTGTCACCTGACAAAATGCAGATAACCTCTATGCCATAATAGCTAATAGCTAGTTAGCAGTGAAAAGGCCAGTGTGAGTGTCATATGCTTTTCTGCTCACTTTATTGAGCCTTGTGCATATCTGTTAACCATTACGCCCACTATCACAACAAAGATGTTGGATATTAATCCTGTAATAAAACATGTTGCCTAGAGCAACGGTTACCAGCCAACAAGGAACTCCACTAGGTAGTCAATAAGGCCATTCAATATGACAAGTCCTTTTGATGTCATGTAAAGCCCTTATGAAACACACTGTCATGTTGAATCAGGCCTAACCGCTTATTCTATCAGTTGAATAATGTGTTAGCCATGGCTGTGTCAGTCATTCCGTGAGCTGCGCTGATCACACATGCTCAGGATCCTGGCCTTGTCAGCCAGGTCACTTGAGATGGTTAGAATTACAATCCTTTTCAATCTATAATGAATCAATTAAGGAATAAATTGCTCCTGGTCGTTTTCCAATAGTATTTGACTGTGCAGGCTCTTCCTAACCTGTATAATCAAGCGTATAATGTCATATTAGTGCTAGCGGGACTTGGCTTAATGGCATTCAATGGCGTATTTGTAGAGAAAAGTGAGTCTACACCTCAGCGCATCTTTTGAAGCAAATATGACAGAATACCATATTTGTGATGGGATAGACGGCTCCCTCATATCGGCTCCACAGACCAAATTGAAGTTAGTATTTACACTGCTAGGTCACATGCTGTATTACAGTTATTTTTTGTCGTTTTAGTACTATTTTCTAAAAACGAGTATGTGACCAATGTTCAAAACACTTGATACAAAACACAAAACTGGTCACAGTTATTACACAGCAAGTCATACTGTATGTTCAAAACTTTTATTGTGCATTACAGTGCTTGTTTTTTATACATCTTTCAAAACACAACCATCGATACAATTTTTATTAAATACAATGACAAAATTGATTTAGTAACTCACACAGAATACAGTTATACATGCTTAATCATTTAAATCATTGAAACAACCAGTTAATCAAACAGCAAACAATGCAAGAGACTGTATGTGTTTCAAAATGGCCCTCTGTGTGGAAAGTGCTGTAATATTCTGCAGTCCTGATTCTTACCTTTCATATATTCTAGATTCATTACACATAAAGTGAAATATTCCAAGCCTTTTTTTGTTTTAATCTCGATGATTACAGTTTACAGCTCATGGAAATAAAAAATCCAGGAAAATCCAATAAATTAATTTTTGGGATGCACCTGTATTAGCCTAATAATTCAAAAGATTATTTCTAGATGTAAAGTGAATCAGGATAATCTAGTGGTCTAGGTGTTTGACTCCCTGACGGAAGGTCGTGGGTTCGAGCCCCAGTGTTGGCCTACCTGTAAGCATCCTTGAGAAAGATGCCTAACCCCATCCGCTCCATGTAATAGCACCATGGTTGTAAGTCGCTTTGGATAAAAGCGTCTGCTAAATGACTTGATTGTTATTGTAATCATACATTGCCTTGTAAAGCAATTTTGAGCCTTTAAAAAACGCTATATAAATTCAATTTATTATTATTATTATTATAATTGGCAAAGCTGCAAATAATAAATGATTTTGTTTTCGCCTTTCTATCTCTCCCTCCTCTACACTCCCAAGTAAGTGTGTAGGCCTAATTTCTGTGTGAATGTGTGTTTTGTTCTGCTTCACGGGAGTCTGTAGTCGCAGATCAATATTGCGAACACACACACACACACACACACACACACATAAACACTCAGAACATAAACATAAAAGTACATCTCGACACACAAGTACAGTACACATGCACACACAATACAGAACTCAATAACACTTAAACTAATTATCACTTCAGTGGCTCTTCAGTCTCTGTGGCTGCCTACACCCCCTGCCCTATAACACACACACGCACGCACGCACATATTGATTGAAGGAGACACAGAGCGATAGAGTTGCGATCACACTCAGACACTATGATGCATCCTTCTTGATTGTGCCTGAGGTTCTACACTCCACACTGTACCACCACAGGTACAGCCAGACACTCGCATTGCCAGGGTTAGGGGCTCCATTCCCTATGTACCGTAGTTCAGTGGGTAGAACATATTTGGATCACTGCAGACAGTTTGTGGCCATAGATGATACCACCTTTGTAATTGTAAAAGGAAACCTTAGATTAATCACAATAAGATAACGGTGAACTACATTACCCACACTGCAGTGCAGTTGTGGTGTGTTGGTGACGAGAGCTATGCGGTTCATCTTGGCGCTGTGTTGTTTCCCTATTTGGGCGATTGGCGTGGATCCTCTATGGGTAAAATGAATGGGGGAACTTAAGCTATGCTGAACGTAAGGTTAAAATTCGAAAGGGTGTGTCTAAATGATGATAACATGTCGGCTCTATATTAAAGTGTGTGACGTAACAACATGATGCAGTACAGAGAGGGCCCCTTCCAAGGCCGGTAGAGGGTGTGTGTGTGTGTGTGTGTGTGTGTGTGTGTGTGTGTGTGTGTGTGTGTGTGTGTGTGTGTGTGTGTGTGTGTGAAAGCTGATTTATGGCTGCTGGTGTTCTGGTAATTAAGCCCCCTACTGACTGATTGTGTTTCCAGAGATGTTGCCCAGCGTGAAGCACTAGCCACAGCCTCATTCTTCCACTCTTCTTCTTCCCATGGCTAATGGCGGTTGCCACAGCGCTTGGCTGACTGAACAGGGCGGCCTTCTGTGTTGTGCCGGTAGCATTAGCCGGCCCCAGTATGGGGTTTAAATGCATATTGGCTGTCGGGTGTCTTCTTTCTTCTCCTTTTTGTTATTCACTCCCACTGTGAGTTCACGTGTACCGTACGTGCGCGCTCTCGGTGTAATGCGCCAGGCGTTCCTTCCGGATGGCTAAAAATCCCCCAAAAAAGAGTACCTCCCCCCGTTCGCGCAGCCCCTTCAGGTGTGCCTTACGCTCGTTAGACATGGCTAAGCTTGTTAGCATGCGGCACACATTCGCCGGGTTGCGCCATTCGGGGTAAAGCTGTCTTCACAGGCAACAGGCAGGGACCCAGTGGTAACCCCCCTCACCTCCTCTGTCTTCTGTCTTCTCTCTTCGTTGCCCCCTCTCCATGGAAACAACCATCCTTTTCTTCCTTTTTTTCGATTTGCTTTGCGTCCGCCTGAGTTTCTAATTGCATCGCGGGGCCAATGGAGGGAGTTGTTGGCCTCCGACAGGCTTTTTAATTCAGTCAGGAAGTCCACGGGCTGTAGATAGGGCCATGGCCCAGCGGGAGGCCGGCTGACGTCGTTCATTTCCCTGGATATGCTTATAAGCAGGCTTGTACGTTCCGCGATGCTCATACGGACTCAAGAACAGCGCTGACTGGGGTTTTATGCTAATTCCGGCGGCGCTAACTCTGATGAAGGTAAAGGGGAGCTATTTGGTTGTTCCTCTTCATTGGGAGGTCTTTTAAACCACAGTGAGATTCGGTCCCAGGTGTATGTGTTCAACTCCATAGGCAACAGACTTGATGAAACAACCTTCTAAGAAATTACAACTAAGACATTTAGCTGATGCTTTTATTCAGAGATGACCAAGTAAGTCTTAAGTCAACCGACTAACTCTTCCTAACGCTTTAAATACCGTAACTGGAAATGTCTTCTGCACATTCTAGTGAGAGGCTAGCATGAAACATGAAATCATAATCCTCTTTGTAATCAGAGAGAACGACTGCATCCACTCTCCATCTCTCTATCACCCACTATCATCATCTGAGAAATTCTCTCTCTTTTTGAGCATGTATATTTGGAAAAGCAATTTTAGGTTTAAGTTTATGGCCAGAGTTCGCTGTGTGTTGGCCCATCCGAATAGATGTGATGCATTGTTATGATTGCATTGTTAAACTGGAATATAAATGGCCTTGTTCTTTAGAAGTGATGGAATCTGAAAGAATCAATAATCTCTAGTATATGTCCATATAGCCATTGGGCTGTTTGCTGGATTCTGACATGGTGGATCTTTATCCTCCAGGTTTTCACTAAACCCCCTGTTTTACTATGTGATTTACATTTCTGCTGACAAAAGTAGCAGCAAGTATACATAAACACCCCATATAACCCTCCGGCTTATACTTCAGGGCAAAGGCACAAAACACGCTTCACAATGCCCTCACACTTCATGGCCAAAAGCAAGTGGACACCCTTTCTAATGAATGGCTATATACAGAATGTAGAATGTATAGACTGCTGTATCGCACTAAAGAGCTCAAGCTGCATTCAGTAGACCAAACGTTTGCTATGTTCTTGAACTACTTTCAAAGACGCTCGCTGTGTTTCCTGGGCGCTTTGCTTTCAATCCAGATCCAGTTATCCAATCCAAAATCCACTGCTCCTCCCTGTTATTTCAACAGACGTTCCTCCCAATGTCGTTTCAGTACAGTCTCCGTGACTTTAAACGTATCTGCCATAGCATGCTGCCTTTCTATCACATTTCTGGCCTGATAGACCTGCGCCTGTTAAGTTCTGTTAAGGCCATCGCCTAGGTATGCATTAAAGTGTTTGACGGCACATGTTTGTGGGCGTGAATGTTTGTATGTTAGTGTACTGTAAGTCACAGTGTCTACTAAATCATTTTGTATGTAATTTGTCAGTAAGCCCTCATTCACTATCTCTGATTCTTTGAACGGTTTAGGTGCAAGCTAGCTGACGAGAACAACTGTGAATGTGTGTGGCCTACCGCCTCCATTTTAACCCCATCATCCCTCTAACAAGGCCTGTAAAGAGGGAGGACAGAGAGAGGCATGCTACAAAGTCACGATAAAGCCTGCACAGCCATTTATCTTGTGTATACGTCCATCGGTCAGCACTTCCACCTTGAGGAAAGACCCTCAGTGTTCTCCAACTGCCTTCTCATATACCTCCTTCTGTCTCATTTCATCCCTCTCTTCTCCTCTCCCTGTCTCCAGGGAGGCTATAAAACACCTCTATTTGATCACCTTTTTGTTATTTGTTTTCTGACTGCGAACGAATATCCCTTTCCAGGGTTTTCCTGGTAGCCTCCTGCTGGTAGAGCCGAAGACTTAACCTGGGGGTCTTGCTACAGAGATCTGTCTGTCGGGGTCTTGCTACAGAGATCTGTCTGTCGGGGTCTTGCTACAGAGATCTGTCTGTCAGGGTCTTGCTACAGAGATCTG
>JAODLI010023678.1:6870-21372 GCA_027575585.1 Percopsis omiscomaycus | reverse complement strand
TGGTGATCGGTTGACAGCTCCGCCCCTCTCTTCACCCGAGTGTCCAAAACATGCGGCCTCAGATCAGATGATACGATGCAAATTATAAAGGGTTTAACTGAAGCTAACTTTTTCAAAGTCAACTAAAAATAATTGTTTTTACAGTAGGATGAAGCAAGCAAAAAAAATAAATCGCTTTAGCAGGAGTGACCTCCTTCCTTTGAAAGGAAAACATTGGTTTGCCGGCCATTCAATTTATCAAACTCTAGAACTAGAAGACCACTTCGCCATGACGTCAAAGCTTCTCATGTGTTTGTATGTCAAATCAGATGGCTTAGACAGACAGATGGTTGACGCCTCACAGACCTGTGCAGGGCCGCGACTCCCAGGCCTGGTCCGGACACAGCTGGAGGTTTTCGGGCTCCTGGGCCATGACGGCCCTGGAGCGCACCTGGACGGAGCCAAAGTCCACGCCGGCTCCCTTGACACACACGCTCACGCACGGGCTCCAGTCGGACCACTCCATTAAGTAACACTCACCTGTAGTCACAAGGAGACACAATGACTCATCGTGTCACACAATGGAACAACTAATACTGTAACGTCAGTATCAGGTAAACCTGGATGAAATGAAGTGAATGAAGTGCATGCAGACATAAACATAGGTAAAATTATGTGGTTTCGCCTAAGAGTAGGGCAAAGGATGCAGGGGTCAAAAGTGTCACAGTATACCCATATGTCATCTTATATACTATGTGTGTGTGTGTGCGCGCAACCTGAGCATGTGGGCATGCACCCTGCCAAATATTGCAAGCTGTCCCTGAACCCACGAAACCAGCCCATTTGCTCTCAAACTACACTCTACTTTAGCAGAAAATAGTTTATTCTTTGGAGAACTATTTGACACTTGCAGTGACAGGCTGGCAGAATGTGATGGGCTGACTTGCTATACAGGGCAGTATTTCTCAGTGTTTATAAATAAATAAAATAAAAAATAGATTTGAGTTTTAAAAGTTTGAAAATAGTTCTAAATAAACGTAATAACTCAAACACACGACATATTCCTTAAACAAAATGTGATATTTTATATATTCCATGTTCGACATTAAATTACTACAAATGAATGATGGACCAAAACGATTGATATCAAATGTATATTTAAAAAGCATCAAAATAAGCATCACGTCAATTAAAGTGACATAGACTGTAAGTCTAAGTACACTCACAGTATTATGTTAAGGATGAAGTATTCTGTTTGGTTGCTGTATTTAATGTATTGTTTTTTTTTTCACCTTCCATTGGGTTCCATTGTTTCTCAAAAACATCCTTCAAACATTTCTACAAAAACTACAACTGCCCCGAGTGTTTCCTGGTAATGTGTTTTCATAAGATTTGTCGGTGCAATCAAACTCTCTTCAGTCGATGGCACTTCGACCAGGGACGTAGTCGAGTTGAGATACAATGGCCAAAGGAGGTTGAATAAAAGATAGCTCTGGTTTAATAAATATGGTGTCCAAGCAGAATATTTCATCCTAAATGTCAAGTGTGCTGCTTTACAGCCAAGTGATTTACTAAAGTTCAATATCACTTTAATAGTGGACATGCTACTGGCTACCGTGAGCTTTAGCAGACCCCTAGCTAGCATACCTAATATGGCGCTCCACAATATAACCCCAGAGGCACGCGCTGTGGAGCGGGGCCAGCCGTGGTCACGCAGAGCACCCACCTGTCCAGTGTCACACCAACGTCTGCTCTGCTCCACTTCTCCCCCCCTGCCCAGCTAGCCCACACAGCCCTGCCACTGGCTATCCTCAATCACACCATGTGAGCGGCATCGACTTGTCAGGAGGCTCGCCAGGACCCTCGCCAGGGAGCAGGCGGAGAACTCACTGGCTTCCTGTCATCATGGAATGCTGATGCTTTTTTCCTGTCTGTACGCAGGTGGGTTTGGCAGGCAACGCGCTACAAGGAGTCCCAGTTGGATAATTAATTCATAGGAATTTCTTTTTCGGGACCAGAGGTGTTTTTTATTTACCGTTTTTAGAAGCCAATAGAATTAGTATCTCACCTTTGACATGAACAATTAATTAGCTGTCTCTACTGATTAATATCGTACACATTAACATTAACGGAAATGAGTACCCAATTAATTAGTGATTGATTAATTATTTATTTCATCAGAACTTTCAAATGAATTCCCCTAGAATCTATTTCCTGGCCAGAGCAGATGGTCGTAACAGTTTGTGCATTTAGTGGAAAATTAATAAAAAAGCAAACAAGCACAAGCCTGCATGCGTACTGACAGAATGTAAAAGAAACGTACCGATAGCTAACCCTGCATGAAAGAGCCCATACAGTATGCTTCCTGCATCTCTCGTATAGATAGTATAGTTTTCTACTTGTTACCTGGGCAGGGAAGCGTGCAGGTCTCCTTAAGTCGGATGCGCTTATCTCCGTTGACGGCTATCTCCAGGCTGCCACACAGCTCCTCGTCCACCAGGCTGGCCTCTCCCTCGCCGGAGCCGTCCGACACGAGGCAGGACAGGTTCCTGTAGCGCGTCCCGTGTCCACACACCACGCTCTAGAGCACACAGGACGACACAGGGAAATGAGGCATCGAAACTAGAGAGGACTAACCTCCACCAGCTACTATTCAGCAGTCATAATGTAAGTGTGGCAACAGGTAATCAACTGGGATTAAGATTATTTTGAAATCAGACTATACATTTTTAAGATTCCACAGTACTTTCCACTGAGGCTAATGGAGATATTCGAATTTATGTCAAAATTGCTAGTGTATTCAAAAGGTCCACTAAGCAATGTTTTAGACCAAAAAGAATATCTGCGAACTGGCCACGTAAACGTACACGTCAATCAAGTCACAATGACTGCTGCGCAGTATCGCTGTTATATTCTGTACTCTGTGTTTTAGTCCGGTTGACCTTTGACCTTAAAAATGGACACATACCTCCACCCTGCACTCAGACCAGGGGCTGTACTGCCATTTGTAACAAGGCCTGACGGGGCAGGGCTTCCACTGCTCCATCTGGGTGGGGCAGGGCCGTCCGTCGCCCTGGGACGCCTGTACCACTAGCCTCCTCCGCCACATCTTCCCTGGACCAAAGAACCAGAGTGTGTCATCATCAGTAGTGGACATGTTATACGAATCAGTCACCGGGCCAAGGTTAACAATTTTCCACTGTGCTTCGAAACCTAAGGCTTTGGCCTACCTGCAAATTAGTGTGAAAGAATCTCATTACATTAGTTTTAAGGTATTTTAAAACCTCTCATTTTGGGGAGGGTATTTCCAGTGTATACATGCATACTACCTGAGCAGGTATTTTCGGGGACCCATCTTAACTCAACTCTGCCCCGCCTGGCCATTAAAAACACACTGCTCCTGTGAGTTGTCATTTGCTGCACCAAGCCCTTGGCTGTTTTGGTGCTGAAACAATGAACTTAGAGCCTTTCTCTCTCTCTGTCTGTACTCTGTGTACTCTTGATGATTTCAACAAACAAAGTAACACATCAGTGACTGTCAATGTTTGCCACAAAACAGCACCCAGTTCAATTCCCAACAGCCTATTGTGTGTGGGAGCGTTTAAGGTATTCAATTATTCAGACAATACTGATTGAACAAAATAGGTTCTTCAAATTAGCCTGCCATACTTACTTGCTCATTCCCCCGGGGCATATTGATTAGTTCTTGGCTTAAAAGGATAAAGGCTTTTCAGATATTTCAACCCACTTGTCATTTTACATAAATCCTAGAATATACGACAGCTAAAACACACAAACACACACACACACACACACAGATCTTTAGCATGGCTATTTTCAACAACCCACTCTCAAAGCACAAGACCCCATCATTTGATGCAAATTTTTCCACCTTTAATTTTGTACCACCTAGCCGGTAATCTGCTCACGTCATGGGACACTTGGGCCAGCTCCTGGCACATATCAGCACCACATTAAACCCACAATCCTCCTTCACTCACACGCACGCGCACAGCACACACATCGAGTCAAATAAGGTACCCCATTGCTCCTTTAACCAGCCTTTATCTGTTATATTTTTCGCTGTGATTTAGCAACTGTTGCTGCAGCAATGCTGCTTCAAAAGGCTTACCGAGTCCCCAAGGAGCAAAGGGACATAGGACAGAATCCTCCGGAACAACAACTAGGCAATAGAGGACAAACTTCCAGCAGGCGTTCAGCAGGGGCTGCTCCCAACTCTAAACTACTAACAAAATACTTCAAAATACTTTCCCTAACTCCAGTGTGTTGTGTGAAGTGGTGGTATGGTATTTATCTGGAGACATTTTGCTGAGCATGCACATTCTGTTATTCAGAAGGCACGGCCATGCCTCATTTCTTCGCTGTACATTTGCTCGCGCCACGCGCACATACGCGCCACCGTTGATGCAGTGCGGCATCGGCAAATAATGTAATCTCCATGTACAGGCCTAGGGTCTGGCTGAGCGTTTTTCTGGAGGACCCCCCTCCTGCTTGCTTTCCATACAAGTCTGACGCCTGTGCGCTGCCTGTAACCGCAACTGTATACCGCGGATCCACGCCAGTGTGTGTTAATTGGCTTGTTCAACAGAACCGACAGTGACTTGAGGACAGGGGAGAGCTTGACTTGACGTTTTTTCACGCTCTCAGAGTTTACCAGCTGTTGCAGCCGGCGCTAGCTGAAGCTAGGAGGATGTCCTCTGTAGCACGACGGTGTGCTACAGCTGAGCCATTTTTAATGAGCTCAGGTTAATGTGCTGTAATAAAACGGAGCTAATTATAGCGTTATAGTGCCCACGTTTCCAACCCCATCTCACTGTTAATGTTTTGAAGAACTCCACGGGACTGTACCGGGGGAGTGGCAGGTGGAGGGTAGAGAGGAGAGGAGTTACTCAGCAGTAAAGAGAGGGATTCCCGCCACCAACTGAGACGTACCTTTCTTAATAAATCATATCCAATAAATGTGGAACCTACTGTATATCTGAATAAAAATATGTACAAAATGCAAGACGGCCATAGTGTTAAGAGAGATTTCTTATGCTATCAATGAGCGTTACCTTCAAGCCCGCATGTCTGTGAGCACTCGGACCAGGTCGACCACTCAGACAGCTGGCAGTTGACGGGACACTCCACCACACAGGAGAGGTTCATCTGCCACTTCTTCTCCAGATTTAACTAGTCAGGAAATAGGAGGAGGTTAAAGATTATCCTCACATGTTTTATATGTGAACTATCTCCACGCCATCGTTCGGTTTATAGCCAGAGCCCTTGCTTGACCTCTGAGCTTCTTCCCTGGCAGAGGAAAGCCTGGGCTAGGCGGCATCAGGCTGAGCCTAGCCTGCTGGGAGTCTGATGCTGCTCAGAAAGCCATTCTGTGTTTCTGTGAATGAGCCAGACCATGAAGAGGGCCGAGGGTTTAATAGCTGCGAGGATGGGGCAGTCCCGGCCTGCCGGCTACAATTACAGGGAGCCCAGACAAATTATGAATGAATGAATTATAAAATGTTCCATCCCAAGCACCGATACCAATCTCTGCATGGGAATACTGTTGAATATTTCATGTTGCTTCCGGCCTAATGGTACTGCTACGTGAAGTAATAGTGGTAATCAGACACATGATTACATAATTAGGATAAGTCCATCTTCCTAGTGGTGGAGAAAGAAAGAAAGAAAGAAAGAAAGAAAGAAAGAAAGAAAGAAAGAAATTAAAAGAAAAAAATCAAGGAAGGAAAGAATGACGGAATAAAAAGAAAGAAAAGAAGGAAGGAAGAAAGAAAGAATCAGAGAAAAATATATGAAAAATATATGAAAAAAAGAAATACGGAAGGAAAAGGAAAGAAAGAAGGGAACATAATGGAAACAAGAAATGAAGGAAGGAAGGACGGAAGGAAGGATGGAAGGAATGAAGCAGAGAGAGCCAAAGGGCTTCAGGGTTTACCTTCTCACAGTATTTGAGGTCGACAGACTTGCCGTCACTGCGAACACAGTCCAGCATCCTGGTCTTAATGCCACTCCCGCACACAGCGTTAGAGCTCAGCTGGCACGTGCTCCAGTCTGCGGAGAAAAACAACACATTTTCTCCTTCTTGTTTAGTATTAATCAAATGCTTTTAACCCGAGCCACCAACCAACAACTACTGAAAAATCCAAGTTCTAATATAATAGCTGTAATAAATATTGTAGTGACTCGGGATGTAGTTTATTGTCTTTTACACTATAGGACACAACAACAGTTACAAGCACTACAGGAAACAAATGTTTTTAATCGCAGGCAGAGTGGCATATACCATAAAAAAAATCCATTAGCCAATTTGATTTTCTAGAAAGAAATATTACCCTCACAATGATGGTTGGTTACCTGCCAAAGTGGCTTAAAGGAAACATAATTGCATCAGACAAGGCAGGATCGTTTTTGATCTACAATACTGCCAAAGGCCTGAGGCCACACTGTTGAGATCAAAACACTATGCCATCATTTGAAACAATGCTATTTAGTATTCCCATAACCTTTCACTTTGACCACGAATCGTGTGTTTTGTGTATACAGCTGGGTAAGCCGTCGGCTTGACTCAGCTTTGTTGCATGACCTACGACTCCAACTTTCCTGTTACAAATATCAAGTACAGCCAAAACTACATAAAATATCGTAAATTATCGTGAATTCACTCTCCAAAAACCATCTGGCTGGCATAAATCAATATCATAACAGAGGGCTACTTCAGTAAGGGGGTCATTGAGGTTTAGTATCAGTTCACTTTAATCTACCAAGTGTCTGCCATCAGTATGCTCATATGCCAGCACCATCTGCTTTACAATGCCTGCGACCCATAATAAAGCAATCTATATGGCAGAAAACTATGATTTAATAGATCTCCCAAAACGACCTAAATGTTATGGAACAATGTCAAAACAAGAATTCAACCAAACCTCTGACTTCAGTCTGTCTGTCATGAGTAGGGACAATAAAATGATATATACTGTATATACAGTATATCAGGTGACTAACTGTCTGTTAAGCCAGTGGACTGAACCACAAGAACATATTCCACAAGGAACAATGTCAAAACATTTCAAGAGAGAGGACCCTGGTTTTTGCTGTGCGCAAACGTTGCCCCGTAGGGAAATAAACACGTGCCTCAACAAAAAACGATTGCTCTGAAGTCACGGCACAAAGATTTCTTCCCAAAGTCTTTGGATGGCAGTCGGTTTTCAAATAAACATTACTGTACATGATTCTTGTTCAGAAGCTTACTGGGTATCTGGGTGCTATCACTCGTGCAGCCTGCTATCCTCTGACAAAGAGGAATGGCTGTTTTTAGCTGCAGTAAGTTTGTTTGAGAGCTTGACTCTGGGTTGGAGTCATGTCTTCCCCTGCTGTGGCTCTAGGGAGCGCAACAACAAAAAATAGATGGAAAGAAAGAAGCACAGAATGGTGGAGAGAGAGAGAGGATGTGGGAAGAGGGTCTTAGCAACTACAGAAAAAAGACCCCTGTTCCCAGTAATGATCTCTGCATCTCTGCTCGTATTTTATGTACACATGCCCTGGAAGGAAAGTGTACTACTGGGCTTTTCAGCACTAGAGATTAGCTTTTGAGTTTCCCAACATAACAACAGAGGCAAAGATTTAGGGAAGGCAAAGGCAAGAAAAACTGTGTGAAAAATGGGGAGGTGGCTGCATTACAGAAATAAAGACGTACTAAAACTAACTATGCAGGGAAATGCTGGCAATTTATGCCATAGATTCTAAATAGATTTTATAAAATGACATGTCTTACACAATGAAAGAGCAGAATTGAGCAGAAAATGCATACATCCAGGAGAATATGTTCTACAGGTTCAAAACAACATCATGTTGAAAACAGAAAGAAATGGCTTACTCAGAACAGTGTACATCATCTTGCTAACTTAATAACTTCCCAGATTTTCACCGTGACGTCAAGGGCAATTTGTCTAAAGTTTTGCATATTGCATAATTAGTTTTGTTGCCTAGTGACAAATGCCTTTTTCAAATTTTCCTGTTGGTAGCATCTGTTTGTTTTACATTTTTGTGTAAAGCGTAGCTAGATCAACCTTTGGGTTTTAATTGGGTAAATTAGTCAAGCAGAGTAGTCATACTGGACTACTTCCAGAAACTGAAACGAGCAGGCACATAGGAGGGACCCTCCACTGCACATTTATGAAGAGACTGCATGATTTGACAATGTCGAGATTTTCTTAGTTAGATTTACCTGTGATGTTGTAGAAGTAGTTAAAGCAGTTGAGATTCAGGCTGCAGGGCTCTTTGTCGGTCGTGTCCGGACACTGTCTCCCCACAGTGGGAGGGCGAATGGCGTATGCAGTCCGCACTCGACTGATGGTTCTTGTGCAAGGCTGAAACAGAAGGTCTCCGATAACAAATCTGGTGGATATGAAAAATGTTTGTGTGTGTCTGTGTGTGTGTGGGAATGAGGGGTCATGTATTTTAAGAGGGTGTAAATTATTAGGCAATCCATAATGCAGCAAGTGATAAGAATTCAATGCACAGATCACTGGACTGGAACTAAACCTCCTTTTCAATAGAGAGCTCTTTCCACTGTGATGTCCATATTTATTGAACATTAAAGTCGATTAAAGTGTGTGAATTTGCTCGCTTTTGGATTACTTCCCGGCTTATTGCTCCATAAATCATTTCTCTAAATAAGTGGATTACCATGGGCCTTTTCTGATGTCGAGCTATTCCCAATGGGGAAGTTGTTTTGTCAGCCCATTATGAATAAACTTCTCTCCCTCCCAGCATTCCCAGAATGAGGAATTCTGTGCTGTTAGTCAGTGCTATGAAATGGTAGCTTAAATAGATATTCTGCCAGGGTTGGTACACCATCGGATCCTATATAGTCATTGGTCACAGAGGGACACGCGAGAGGAAAATGACAGCCTCAAGAATAACTTGCATCTCTTGCCCAATGAATAAAACATGGGGCCGGACGGCAGGACGGCGGGAATTGCGATAAGTCACCGTGTCAAGTACTTGGAAGAGAATGGGGTGTGATTAACAGCGGCCGGGGCTGATGTGAGAGCAGCGGGGGTGAAGGCAGAGAAGTTAAATGTCCCTTTTAGCAGGAACCAAAGGTGTTGGATGGTGAGAAACCAAAGCACTGTTCTGGTAATAATATATTATTAATGAATTACATTTCCCAATTGCAAACAGCAAGTCTAGCCCACATGCGTGGAAAGTTTATGACGATATGCGAAAATAACAAGAAATTATTATTATCATGAATTAACATATTTTTTACTTGGTGTGATGATATAATATCCCCCATTGTTGCGTTAGAAACCCACTGCTGCATTGGGGGTGGGGGTGTTGGGTGGGAGGGGGTGAACGTATCTTTCCCAAATTATTTTTCTGAACTTTTTTTCTTTACTTTATTTTTATACACGGGAGAGAAAACTGTCACAGTCAAATGTAAGTAATGGCATGTGCTGCACTAATGTGAGTTTGGGAGTTCTCTCAGCATCTTATCATAAATCATCGTCCTCCCCTGTTCAGTACCCAGTGAATACACCATCATATCAGTGAAATATTGGTAAAAAGATGCCTTTTTTTACTACTGTACCCCTTAAGTTCATATAGCTTTGATCAGAGACATAGACTGGCAAAGATTCACACACTGCTCAGTACACTTCACTGTCACTAGTCTTTGAATTCCTTAAACCTTGGAGAGATTATTTCTGACAAGAAAAAAGATATCAAGAGCTCTGGGGGCTTCAGAGAAATAGATACGAGCTTCAACTCCCTACTGTGTCAGGGAACCTAGTGGTCCCCAATTATGTACGATGGAGGGAGTAGGAAGGTTTTTCTTCTCCCCAAACACAACACCCATGTGATTTAGGCCTGCGGAGATCCCGCAATAATACTTTTAAGTAGACTTCTCATTATGCAGCGTTCGCTGGTTTATACTGAAAATATGAATACCCCTAGCATACGGGTGTTACAACAATGGCAGGTGAACGGAGTGTTGAGGTGCTTTTGCTAGCCGAGCACATTTATACCTCTCTCTTCTCTTCACTTCATACAGGTTTTGAGTTAATGTAGCCAATTAGACATCTTCTCAGGACTGTGCGGGCATGTACAGTCGCTATGGGGGCATCTATGTTTAATTGACATTGATAACTGACACTTCTATGTCAGTTTGACACCTTCATGATTGTTTCTTATCTTAATTGGTTCTTGGTTGAGTAATGCGGTATTTTAATATACTCTTTTTGTGGAAATTTTCCCGGTTTTCCCAGTTTACAGAGAAGACAGAAAGGAGGTTTACCTGTCTACGGTAGCACTTCTGGCTCACTGTGAAAAATTTTTTATGGCCTTTCTAGTTAATAAGCTCATTGATTGGGCAGAGCATGATGGCACATGATTGGATATCACTGGTTCCCTACCTGGCTGCAGCGGTTCCAAGGGCCCCAGTCATTAAGGACACAGTCCTCGGGACAAGGCAGCCGGCTCTCCCGGGCGCCCAGGGGCATTTCCTCTGGGTCACAGAGGTAGTCCTCTACTGGATCTGATGGGCCGTCAATAGTGTTCAGCATACACCTGTGGGATTGGTTCAGAGACAGACAGGACTGACTGCTGCTTGGTTTCCCAGTCAGCACAACACTGGAATACAAAGGCAACTGAGAATGTAACAGGAACATGGTGTGGTTCAGACAGGGATTGTGACTAAAATGTGTCCAATTATATGTGCAGAAACATTAAAAGCTCCACCAAGGGAGGTTTCAGTCCCCCCAAGTAAATTCAATTAATTTTCTAGGTAAAGATATAGTACGAGTTCTCCTGCCTTGGAGGTTGCCACGTTTACCAATAAGGTTAGCATTTGCATAGCTATATGTATATATACACACCGACGAGCATTATGGTCATAATGGGTTAGTATGGGCAGAGTCTACAGCTTCGCAGCCCCGTACTCAGCAGGGTGCGCGGTTGTTACGAGATAATAAACGTTATTCGCTTCATCTGGTCATAATGTTTGGGCTCATCGGTATATATACGTATATACAGTACACCTACTGTATGTTTAAACAGAAGACGTTTTATGATTATATTACTATGACTATAATAATGATTCTAGTAAAACATGTAGTATGGGTTTCTTACATATGTTTATGAAATGTATCATTATGAAATGTATTAAATTATTAATTTATTAAATATTACAACTGAGGAATAAGCACGTCAATTACTATTGTTTACTTTACGAGCCAGAATTCAGGATCAGAGCGAGAAGTCAGCGAGAGATGCGAATAACTCAAATAACTGAGAACAGCCTGAAGGTAAGTAACAAACTAGGAGGCTTAATCAAAAGGCACGATGTACTGTACATCAACAACAGTCATAGCAATACAAGACTTCGCACCTGACTAAAGCAGTCCTAGCTAGTCTAATTGCTAACCTTGTTCAGGTGCGACTAATATTCAGGGTGTGACAATATGTTATTGTGTTGACTATGGCTTACCTGACTTTTCTGGTCTGGACGCCCTCGCCACAGTTCTCCTTCAGGTCCACATTGCTGACCTTCCACACGCTCCACGGTTCGGCTATCCAGACATACTGATTACAGTCACTCTGACACGGCACCACCTCATATACCTGCACATACAGTAGGTTGACAAATAGGTCTGGTTTACTATTATACAGTAAAGAATATCATTATTGTATAATTTTAACTTGTATTTACCCAATAATATACCAGTTATACAATCCTCACATGGCTGTACCTTTATGTTGGGTGTAACTGACTGTTTGACTGCACAACACCACCGTGTCAAGGCTGTTATACAGCCGAGGCATGTGATATTCTGGGAGTTATTTTCTATGGCTTGGATTTATTGCTGGTACATTATTGGTGTCCTGATTAATTATGAGTTAATTACTCGACAGTAGTTAAGCAATTTCATAATTTTTCCTGTATACTCAATCATTTGGAAAAATGACGGTGTAGTTAACGGCCAGTAATTTAAATGCAGACAAACAACAAAGCACTGCCGCATTTCTGCAATCAGTAAATGGAAGCTCAGGTTACCTACCAACGTCAGTGGCACCTTGACATTTAACATCTGTGACCACATTACCCTTAAGTAAGTAGAGCCGGTCTTACCTGGGCCTGCAGTGGTGAGTCCCACACAGCAGGGGTTGGAGGGATTAAAAGGAGACACAGTTGGATTAATGAACACGTGCCAACTGTTCATAAAGTGTAGTAGGTTTGATTAATGCAACATTCAGGGGGAAATAATCGGAAAAGCCTCTGGCCCAAATAGCTGCATGAACTGAGTAAACAGTAACACACACACACACACAAACACAGATCAACACAACCTTAATCTGTCTCCGTTGATATTTGCACAGGCTTGGAAAAGCATTTCATTTTCGCAAATCAAGGCAACCTCAAGGAATCAGCAGGCGCACAGCAGGGGCATTAGTATGGCGGATGAAATCCATTTATAGCATCCGTCACGTTTTAAAGTGCCTCTGCTCAGCAAAAATGGGTGCCAAAAATAATGAGCGGAGGTTAATGGAAAGCCATGCAGACCGAGGCTTATTATTCATTAAGATTTAATATATGTCATCTGGTCTTTTCTTTTGTTTTGCTGTGGTGTCTGATACATATAATGTGTAGCATTGTGGTAGCTGTCACAAATGTGCCTCTCAATTCATAAACAATAAGAAACTATGGGGAAACCATGAGACAGTTCAAATTCTTTCCCCTCAGAGGTACACTCTGATTTATGTCTTTCCCTACAAAAATGTTGAGAGGAGGGGGTGAAACTCCTCTATACTACTTCTCCTTGGCTCCTAGACTGACACCATCCTCTACCCTTCTCCCCACACAGTTATGTTTCAAACATAAACAGTGAGCTGGTGTGGAAATTTGCGGTTCTGGGGGCACTATAACACAATAAACTAGTTTACCTTTAATCCGCTATCCAGCCACCAACACTATGGTTCATTTTGAGCATTGAGGCAGTGAAAGACTGGTACCTGATTGATGTGGTCCAGTTTGGGGCAGGGCCGTCCACCATTGTAAGGTTTCTCTCTAAGCCACTTGGAGCGAACTTTGACCCCGCTGCCGCAGGACTTGCTACAGCGCGACCAGTTGGACCACTCGCTGAGTTTACAGTCAGATGGACAGGGAATGATACAGGCCTCCTCGATATAACCTGCAATGAGGAAAAGAAAAAAATGAGTACCCACAATGCGTCTATTAGACTTTTCTTTTGCCAGAATCTTAGTTTAGTAAGTCCAAACTGAAGTCACACTGACTGCAACACCGCAGAAGGGCTTCCCCTCAAAATATTTACACATGAAATATGAAATATGAAAATGAAATTGTTAAATATAGTCTACATCAAACAAATTCCAATTGGACTAGGTTGCCACTCCCTCCTATTATGTACATGGCTGCTTTCGAAGACAATTAAAAAACTCCCCGAAAGAGGGTTATTTTCTTTAATTCATATTGAATATCTTTGTCCTTGTAATGTCAAGAGCCGCACCTAGGGATGGTGCTCCCCCTTCCCATGCTACCTCGCCGGTGTGCAGTACTAACCACCGGCCTGCAGCCATCATTACTCCAACGCACCCCAGCTACACACCGGACCTCGATCACCACACCTGTGGTTGATTGTGGGAGGGTTTATATGCTTGGGGTTGTGGGGTTTTAGTTAATGTGATTGTTTCTGTGTTCTGACAGCCAGTGGGCTATTGTGCATATTACGCCGAGTAAATTCTCCTTGATCGTGTTTGTTTATTTGTTTTTTTCCTGTGTTTCAGTGGCTTACTGTAGTTCTATCTGCACCTGCATTCACCACACTTCCACACCTTCCAGTGCTCATATTAACATCATGGGCTCTAGTTCCCAGGCGGCGCAAGGCTGGCGGTAGCGCTAACGCAGACGTACTGACAATTTTGTTGGGCACATGGTGGTTTTTCTCTTGCCTTGGCGCGTTTGCTAATATCCTGGCTCGCCATGACATCACTTGCGCAGAAATGGGCATGGGGGCGCAGTAGAGAGTAGAGGGTGTGTCAGTCAAAAGGTCCATGGCGCACTGCTAGTTTGGTAACCAAATATTGCGCTAGGAGTCTCCGCACCGTCAGACCACTCAGGGCTCTGGCGGTGCTCCTCCTGTTTCTCCTCGCACAAAGGAGCAGATACCGGTGCTGCTGCTGGGTTCATGCTCTTCTACGGCCCTGTCCAGCTCTCCTTCCAGCATGTGTAATTTATGTAGACAGTAGTAGCTTTAATTTATTGCAAATTCGTATTTAGTGGCTGTAGCTGTATAGGCAGGAAATTCATTTTCATTGTTTTTTTCTTTTTCTGGGGGGGGGCCCCCAGACCTCCCGGCAGATTTGGTCCCCTTCCCCACATAAGCCTATTATTCTTAGTTAGTATTCCCAGTCTGCATTCCTAGCCTATAGTCCTAGCCTGTATTCCAAGCCTGTTTCCCCTGCTCGGTACCCTGCCTGCCTCCT
>JAODLI010023658.1:0-21383 GCA_027575585.1 Percopsis omiscomaycus | reverse complement strand
CTGTTGTCTCTTGGTCCCCCCCCCCCCCCCCCTCCTCTCAATGCAGGTGCATACCAACATATGGTTGTGGTTTTTGCGTCACCTGCCTACTTGTTTATGTCTGTCCATCTGTCAGCACAGCCGTTCTCAGCCAGGTGTATTTATTAGCAATCGCCTCACCAGCATACCACCAACAATCTTACCTGCACAACTTTGTTGTGTGTGTTTCTGTTAGAACAGTGTGTTTGTATTTATGTATGTGTTCACATGTTTTTCATGTTTATTTAATATTTATATTGTGTTCTTATACTAGCTCAGTTCTTTATGTTAAGTGAAGGTAGTTAATGCTGCACATTGTGGGGTAGAAAAAATGTGAATTCAACTAGCTCATAATTATATATTTATGTGTCTTAATTCTCATTTATATAATAGTGGATTTACAGTTGATTTTTAAAGTTTGGCAGTGTTTGCTATGCTATGTTTGTTGTGCTCTTAATTATGTGGTCGTTTTAAAATTAATAGTTTTCTACCTACTTGTTTTTAATAAACTGCAGGAAAAAACACATATTTTTATTATTTATTTTTGTCCTTGACATATTCTGCATTTTCTTTTTGGAAAAACCTGACCCTTTTTTTTTAAAGGTAATTAAATTGTTACTAATTTCCCATGTGCATGTAGTGATACGAAGGCTTTGTTGGTACTGAATTCTGCTAAATTTGGTATGGTTAGACTGTTTGCGTTGATCAAGTATATTATGGCGTCCGAGAACACACACCAGATGGATTTTGTCAGTGTACTGTGTTCACACATTTGTGTTATAAGTCATGTTTGCCTGAGATGTCCTGAGCCTTAGACCTCATATGTGCAGGATTACAATGTAAACAATTGTGAAGGACCCCGTAGGTTACTGGTCTGAAGACTCCCAATACTGGAGGATGAACTGTTTATTTCATGCTCTCGTGGATCATGGGTCCATTATTGTTGCCTAATGGTCTATATACAGTGTAAGGAGCTCACAAACTAGTGAGAAAATAAAAAGTAAGTTATGTATTTATTTAAAAGGCGCCAGTTGGTGTCAAGATAAATGTTTTCAATGAGCAAAAAATCTAAACATGCAATGAGAGGTTTATTTACTCTCATTTGTAACAGGGATAGCAACAGGCACTGCTCCAAGTAAATATTTCTGATTAATTGCTTTTATATGACTATGATAATGATGTCAATGAATAATGCATTATCTTTGCAGGGGGTGTGTGCGTTCAACGCTTCTCACTTGTTTCTGCAGGTTTCCCCACTCTGACACGAAACCGAGATGCCTACCAGTCTATTGACCAACAAGACCAGTCCAGCAGTCCAGCTAGTTCCTTAAACAAGGAACAGGATAACAACCCCACTGTCCGCCCATACTAACCGAACAAAACATTGCCTCTGTTTTCAGACATTTTAGCTTAGCAGCAGCAGCACTGTATCACATTACTGTTGTTTTAGGTCAGGTTACAGTGGTGAAACACAGAATAGATTGAATAGTTTATTCTACTCTAAATATTCATTCTGTAGCGACGAGTGCACATTTCTACATATAGTTTTAAAAATAGTTTTCTACTTGCTTGTTGGGGCAGCATAGCATTGCTGAAGTAATACAGTGGGACGATGGGAGGTTACAAAGTTCATGTTTTGAGATTGTTATTTTTTTTTTCTTTCTTAAATGCAGCACTTTTGGATTGATGTTGTTCATTGTTTATGTAGTCTAAGTGGTATTATGTTACTCTGAGGTTACCCGGCTTCCCTTTTAGCATGCATTCTCAAAGCAGATGCTATTGGGACGATGAAGGCCTCTGTACCTGCTCATACAATGCAAAATGATACCTGCAAATAGTAGATTTATTTATATGCAAAATAGTAGATTTATTATGCTACTATAATTAATTATTTTAAACAGTGTTACAGTTGTTTGCCCCACAAGACAAAACACCTCTGGAAATGTTTGTATTGTCTCTGCAAATTAGTATATAGCAAAGTAGGCAAGACAAGGCAAGGCAGCTTTATTTATATAGCCTAGCACATTTCAAGTGACAATTCAAAGTGCTTTACAAATAAAATAAAGCAAAAAATTAAAAATGATTAAGAAAATGTAAACCAAAACAATACAATTGAATAAAACAGAGTAAAAGAGATAATAAAGGTTAAAAAGTTCAGCAAATTGTATTACCAAATTTATCACTCAACTAAAGGCTGTTGAAAACAGTGAGTTTTTTGGGGGGTTGGGTATCTCTAAGATCATCAGTGAGTTGGTTCCAGCGATGTGCACCATAATGACTAAAAGCTGCTTCACCACGGTTGGTGTCACTACTAGCAGACCGCTCCCTAGCGACCTGAGAGGCCTGGCCGGTCTATATTCATTAAACATTTCCGAGATATATTTTGGTCCCACTCCGTGTAATGATTTATAGACGAGCAGCAATGCCTTAAAATCGATTTTATAACTTACCCGGAAGCCAGTGTAGTGACTTAAGAAAAGGGGTGATGTGGTCTGTTCTTTTGGTTCTTGTAAGAACTCTAGCAGCTGCATTTTGAATAAGCTGTAGGCCTGTTTAACTGTTTTATGGTCTTTTTGGAAAGACCATTGCAGTAGTCAATCCTACCGGAAATGAAAGCATGTTTTTTCAAGTCATGCTTTGACATAAAGCGTCAAAATTTGGCTATATTCTTGAGATTATAAAAAGACGATCTATTAATCGCTTTTACATGACTGAAAAAGCTAATTGCAGAGTCAAGTAAAACACCAAGGTTTTTAACCTGGTCCTTTGCTTTAAGTGCACTGGATCCAAGTGAGCAGCAACCCTAAGCCTCTCTTCTTTGCGGCCCAATTGAAATACCTCTGTTTTGTCTTTATATAATTGCAGAAGATCCAGTTGGTTATCTGCATAATATATTGACACAGCGAGTCTATTTGACCAATGTCATTTGGTGAGAGAGCTAATTAGATTATAATAGTCTTGAAAAAGTGGGAGCATTGAGCAATAGCCTATGTGTTCATGTGAATATTAAAATGTTGTAAAATCTAAAGGTTGTGAAGGGGCCTAGGTTTGATTCGGAGAAATTGATTCCAGTTTTCCAGAGTGACTTAAACCTCTGAGTGAAAGAAGAAAGACATGGTTGCAAATTACAAGTTGTAGGCTGTCATATAGGCTATTCACATTGGGGCCTACATGTATGTATGTTGTCTTTAGTTAGTCCAATTCACTTCACTGTATGGATGATCATATTTGTTGTTTCCATTTGGCTAGCATAATCCCGATCTGAAATATGTGTTGAGATGTTTTCTTACAAATAAATGTTATTGTTTTGGATGGTGTGTGGAGTATCAAATCATTTTAAAGGTAGGCTATTCATGTGTATATATATTACTACTTTAACATACTTCTCGGTTTCTTCTAAAGGCCTTTTCTTCCTCTATGGTTTGAAACTTCTGCTCTTTTCAGAGAAATTAATTAACCCCCCGCCCCGTTAATTTTTATTAAACTTTAGCACTAAATCAACAGAACTGCCTCATCCAGCAGCATATATAATGCTAACAATAAAGACCAGTACGACTCTTGCACATTAAAGAATACTTTTTGTCTAAGCCTTCTTACAATTAAAACTGGAATTTACCGTATCCCATCTCAAAACAGGTGCTCCTTAAATTAAAGAATATGGCGCAGGGTTTCTGTCCCTGGGTTTTGTCATAGCGAGGCAAAGGGTAGCTGTGCTGTTGTCCTAAAGATAAATGCTGTTGAGCAGGAAGCCTTCCAGATAACAGCACTGTCATTTATTTGTTTAGGTTGCCTTAAGAGCAGCTCTGGAAAGGCATGAATGGAAAGTCTATTACTGCAACTTTCTTGTACTCACCAATCTTACATACTGAACACACACTGCATACTTCTACTACAGAGGCTATCCTCCTCACGGTGTGACCTTCTATTTTCCAATTTAATTTTCTAATTTATTTCCATATCTCTGTTACCGTCTCTCTTTCTCTCTTCTTTGTGACAGCATGTGTAAGAGGTCTTAATTAACCGGTAACCATCGCATTAATGATTTATTCCTGCTGAGGCTGTTGTCCTAAAGGAGGAGGAAGGCCTGGGTTGGGGAGGTGGGGTGGCTGGCAGACCCAACGAGCTGTTGATTAATATGGAACTGTTGGGTTGGTTCTCCCGAGTCCTGCATGCATGCATGCAGGGTTGACACATCCTCAGGCCCACACCTGTGATCCCTCTGAGTCAAGGACATGCCGGCTGCCTTTGTTGTTCCACACAATAAATGGAACTCAATTTGTCAGGCCTCTTATTGCATTAGCAACAACCCACCCCCTTCCCCCCCAGAGGCCTTGGGGAGAGTGGATTCCTGGGTTTTTCCAGGACTATGGACCTTGGAATGTAATAAAAAAAAAGTCTTATTTATAGTGTGCTGTATGAGCTCAACAATATTTCCCAAATCAAATTCACTTATACATTTATTTTATGAGTAAAGATAAACTTTTACTCATAACTTCACCACTTTGTAATAAATTTACCGCATACATGGCAACTAACTTATGTGTTTGCATTACATAAAAAAAAACCTTACTACAGTCGATTTAAGTTCATTATAAAATGTGTTTGATATCGATGTGTCTATAAGCCATATGCCATATTTGTCTGTTTAAATTTTTGTTTTCTAAATCTTTCCCTCCATTCCTCTCCATTCCCTCATATCACGTCTCAACAAGAACTAATTGTAGTCCTTGTCTCCCTTACACACAATGAAAACAATTTCAATATTTGAGCCTCCCTAGTCTTCTAGAGACAAAGACCAATAGTCTAGGGAGTGCATTGAATATGACCTTGAGAGCCACTGAGGTCAAATCAAAACCCTTGGCTAGGAGACCTAGATGAATTATACAGCATAGTCGGTGAAAGATAAAGAATATTGATGCACGCTGACTGTCAATGTGCGTTGAACTGTGTACATGTCTAATCAGGTTTGAGTACCCATGGGACACTGACAGGAAGGTCACCAGTTTGAATCATGAACAGAAACATCTGAGCAGATAAAGTATATATATTTATATCTACTTCTTACTTAATCGGCCATGTGTTGACTGCTCGGTGACTGACAGTAAGACATATGTCATATCGGGAATAGGAATAAGAATTGTGTGCAGTTCATGAATGCAAACCTGCAGTTCAGCAAATTGCCCCTCCTGGATAAATAAACGATTGATTCAGGAATGATGTTTTTACGCCTCGAGCATCTAAAATCTCTTGGGACAACCTTCTGAACCCGTGACCTTTTCACACGGTTTCCCCGTGCACATGTCACTATGGTGATAAGGGCATCAAAATTGATTCCAGTTATCCCGCAGCCCACACCAACCGTCAACAAATCTTGAACCATTTTCCTTGGAAATCATGTTCACATGAACACAGCTCTATTCAAACATCTTTTAATGATCTACAGTATGTGCAGTTAAGATACACTAAAAACCACATGGAATCATTTGTGGATAAATAAACTCCCTATTAACTTGTTAAACTGCATGGACCATAGCTGTAAATGGTCAACATAGCAGTTTTCCTAAGCCAACTGGAGCTCTGGATGTTTCTTGACAGTTATGTTTCTATTTCTATCTTGAATGTGTGATTGGTCTATTTCAATTTGTACTGTCTGACGGTATATGCCATGCTTTGCTACTCCAGTGACCCAATTTAGCAATTTCCTGTTTTCACAATGCCTTTACCAGGTACTTGACAACATCCATCATCACCATGGTACTACTGGTAGCCCTACATACCGGTAATTGGAGTGTGCGTCCATCTATCCCATTGGTAGCTAGCGCTTGCTGCAGTATACATTTTCATGAATATACTGTATATTGTATTTTTGAACAAAAAACAACCATCTCTACATAATCCCCAACAGTTTCATGAATATCTTCAAAAAACACCCACCCACACGCAGAACAAACATTGGCTTTTTTATTTTACCAAGCATTGGGTCAGTGTAGCACAGTAAGCAAGACATTACCATAAAGAGGGAGAAGCGAGGGAGACTGAGACTGGGAGAGAGAGAGAAAGAGAGAGGGAGAGAGAGAATAATGAACAAGGCATAAGGACCCGGTGGTTCAATGAGTGCAGATGATGAATGACTGTGGGGAGGGAGTAGAGACCAGAGCAGGGCCACAGCCATTTTTTATTCCGCTGTCACAAATGTATTTTTAATGAATCTGCACCTCTGACTCTTCTGCAGAGAAGGCCTGTTCCTTAAGGCCAGCATGACCCCAATATTTCCAGAGTGGCAGCGGTGCTGAACAAACCCACTTCTAGTAACACACCGTCATTTAAATAATACTCGCCCTCTGTTTGTTGAGGTCCTTGCTGTTAATGTTACCTGGAACTGAAATAGGGGGCTGTCCCGCACTCTGTTAGTCTAACATGGACAGTGTAACCTTGACCTGCAGAGCCTTTTACAATGATGTTAAAAGCCTCCCATTAAAACAAATAAAACTTCTCTTGCTTTTGGTGGGTTGGCAGCTGTTTTCAGTGGGGCCTTCCTGCACAGTCGCTGTTAAGTCAAAAATGCTCTGCTCCCTTTAAATCCACTTTGAACATGGGTTTAATACAGCTTTTACTAAAGTATTGGTGGCAGCAAAACACTGTTTCAAAATACAAAGAAGATTAATATAGAGGGGGGACAGAAAGAGGAGAAAATGGGATGGTAAGGAAGGAGAAGAGGACGCAAGGAGGAGAATTACCTTTGGGTTGCACCCATAAAGAACACAGCTGACACTGAGATGCTATAATTTGAGGAGAAGCAAAGGCACATATGTTTTTCTACAGTGAGTATTGTCAAGGAGGACTACAGAGGATGAGTAGGGAGAATGAGATATCAGCTGGAGAGAGGACACAAATATACGGAACATATACACCTACTGACCTACATAATACCAATCTTCTACCGTTTCATGTAGAAATTATTCAAACACTTCAGACACTATTCGGGTAATAACCGACTAAATAAATAAACAAAAACGGTGTTTGATCATGATACACATGAACGCCCAACATGTCGGCGTGTGGCTTAGATTGACACCCTGACTGATGCACACATAATTGCATTTATTGTGTTGTGTTTGAGCTGTCATACTGATTCTAGGGTCTTCTGGGAAAGGGGAACCATGGGAAGTCATCCATCACGCGTTCGAGACAACCCAAATGTTCCTGACAAACACTACAAATGGAAATGTAATCATGAAACAGCATCCAGGACAATCAAACAGGAAATTATCAAATGAATCTAATCAATATCAAAGCTGTTCTTCATATAGTGTCATTGCTGTTTGCTCATTTAGAACCAGGATACTGTCCTGTCTTTTTTGCTGTGACAGCGGTGGGACTTGACCTCTGTCTATGTCCTGTGTCAGTGCCAGTACAGTCCTCAGAGACCCGTTTATCTACAGGCTCACCTCATAGCTGTTGACAGCGCCCCACTGCTCAGAAAGCGTGCACAATATGTGCCCAGGAAGTCCCATGCCATCTCAGGCTCGCTGTGGGGATGTGTTGGGGGGATGGGGGATGGGGAATTAAATGACACGTTCACAAAGACTTGTCATTGTTGCTGGCCCGTCTCCACGAGGACATTCTGTCGTCCTGGCCAGTGGTAATCATTGGTCTTGATAGAGCCGTCTTCTGACTTTAACATCAGCGCTCGGTTGTTCTTGTCCCTATCATGGTCCGTGGCACAGGTCTGGACATCACTATCAAGGAAAACATAGCAGGGTTTCACTCCACGGCACAGCCAATCATTACCTACAAACCATTACACATGGATTTAGGAATGCAGATGCTTCTAATCTCAGAATTGCAAGGTATTCAGTTAGCTAATTTGCAAGTGGTTTGTTTCCTTTGACAATACAAAGACAGACTCTTTCTGTAACAATACCTGTCTTGATTGTCTTTAGTCATAGTGCTGTCTTCGTAGATTTTCAGCATTGTCTCTGTGCGATCATCATGGTTTTCTTTAGGCTCTTGAAACCTACATTAAAAACTCAAGTATGTCAATAATGTTTTTCATTGTTTGTGTAACTACTTTAGCAGATTCATTTTTAAAACCCATCATTAGGTGGGTTCAATAATCTTAATACAGAAAGAAACAGCAGGGAATGCTTTATTTATAATTTCATGATGAACAAAAACAAAAAAAATACAAAATAAGTGTATGTTTGACAATAGAAACGTTTTTTAGAAGGAATGTAAGTATTCCATACACACATTTGGTTGCAGTGTTATACAAGCTAGACTACACTGAAACATCCCTCCACTAACATCGACGCACCTCGGCTCCAGTCTCTCTTTGACCTTGGCAATAGAGAGGATGTAGGGGCTGATCTGTCTAGCGATGGTGGTCAGATAGGAGTTTTCCTGCTTTAACTGCATCAGATCGTGAAGCTGGGCTAAAAGGAGAGCAGCGTGGCAAGAAGAATATTTAGGGGGGGAAAAAACAGCAAGATAAATTGGTTTATCTTGGACAATGAACCAGCGAATGCTTGTTCTTTGCTTAAGGCATGTACCTTCATAGATCTCCTGCTCATTAGTGACTCTCTGAAACGTCTCTTCCCAGATCTATAAGAGAAGTTAGCGGTGAGCGAAGTCTCATGAGAAAAAAAATGATACATGAAATGTCAGGTGAAGGCCTATTAATAGAATGCTTTGCCATTCTGGATTTTAACCTGCAATTACCTTGCCCTGGTAATACAGGACAGATTTATTCTGCATTGGTTCACATTAGGTTGAAGCTTCAGTCAAATATTAACTTGCTTTTGGTCTCAGTCCCAGTAAAACGTCCTGCTCCTGCATAACAAGAGACCACTCGGATTTGGCAATAGTGTCTCTCTACTGGATAGTATGGAAAGGGGGAAACATACTGGCTCTGAGAAAGGGATGAAGTTTATGTATCAAGCGGTTTATGTATCACATTTCCAGCATAGCTCCACCCACTTCAACCCAAGGGGAGAGGTCTAATTAGTCAAAAACACCTGTGTGAGTGTACGGGGGGCTGTAAATGATATGGAACGCTTTTTTACCACATACCTCTTCGAACATCACCCTCGTGGTCTCAACGGTGGAGTGCTGAGCAGCTATCTGGCTGTCGATGAGCAGAGACCTGTCCAGGATCTCCCCCATGATGTCTGTGTTGATGATGGAGTGATGCTTGGTCAGGTCTCTGTGCAACTCCTGCACCTGGTCCTTCAAATGCTGAATCTCTGTCTGAAGAGACTACACATGCGGACGCGCACACACACACACACACACACACACACACACACCATCTGAATTGATTATGCTGAATAAATATACTATTAAAAAATGTTTGATGTGTGCACAGATGACAGGTGTCACTCATAGCACAAGGAAATCAATAAAGATAACTTCTCATGGGACTTCCTTGTTACTGGCTTTTCATTTGGGCATTTCTGGGCTGCATTCAGGACAAGATGGCAGTCACAGGGATGCATAAGGGCATTTCAACTCCTTACTGTTGGTTGCCTAAAACGTATAAGCAAAGGCAGAGAGCAGCAGCTCACCCTGTATGTATTCTCATAGTTGCGACAGTGCTCTGTGAATGGGGTTTCCCCTCCTTCTGCCAGGAGGACCTTGGTGCAGATGTAGCGGTGAGAGGTGGGCCTACGGCCCAGAGTGGAGCCTATGGGCATGTCGCCGATGGACGGAGAGCAGCACGTCAAGGAGAGAGGGGACTGCAGCCTGACATTAGAAAAGCAGGGTGGTAAATGGTCACATTTACATTGTAGATATACACTTTAAAAGGGACACTACCTGCCTCCTTATGTGGGAATTAACTGTTACCATTGGTTTTGGTTTTAAACTCCGAGAGGGCATGACCCTGCCCTACCTGAGTACCAAGTTGCTTGCATTCCTCTTTACTCCTCCCCGTACAGCTTTTGTAGGCTTACTCGAAGGCTACTATAATCAAGGAGTATGTCTTTAACATTACACACATTTCACATTAACAGGGGAGTGGGCTATAGTAGTAAACTGGGGAATTTACAAGTCCTTCTGAACAGGACAGTAAATTCCTACCAGTTGTATAGCTACTCCAGTGCCCTAGTTAACCCCTGAAACCCTCTGTGTGTAGAAGCAGCTACAAATTAAATAATTCAATATGCAGTAGCGGGGAAAAGATGTTTCTGGATAGAAGTACTAATTACTAATGGGTTTATTTGCATACTAATTTGTTCCTATTTAGATGAAGAGTTAACTCTAATGTAAGACACATTACACATTTATTTTATGGAATCATTATGCTATTTCTTTTTTGTACTTAAGCAACTCGCATATTATTACTATTATTATTATTATTATTATTATTATTAGGCAAAAGGCACATATTAAGTATATTAACGGCTAAACAGTGGGGCTCAACTAAACCCAGGGTATCTACAGAATGACATTCCTTGGATGTCCACATTTACAGCGAACCACACAAAGCCTTTGTAGTGAAAAGCCGCAGTGCTGAAAATAACTGCACTCTAAGAACAAACTACAGCATTACAGTTCCTAGTATTTGAAGTCACTCACCATGACTACTTCAAGCGGTTGTGAGGTCATTTTATCTAACCAAACATTAAGAAATAAAAAGGTTTGCTCTCAACCTTAAAAATACTTTACACTTCAGTGTGTCATTCCGCTATATTTTAAAAGTTAGCGAACTTTGTTTAGTATTTGTTTTGGCTTTTATTTGTTTTGATTTTGTGAGATGCTTGCAAAAATGAATCTGAGCTACTGGGGGTATACCTACCTAGTCCATTATTTAAACTAAATATTTTGTTTCCCAAATTCTTTCCTTTAATTTCCCCTAAATGAGAGGAAATTAGGTACACAATGTCCTTAGTAGGGCTGCAACTAATGATTATTTTACAAATCAATCTGTAGATTATTTCTTCGATTAATCTGTGTGATTATGGTGAACTATAAAATGGCAGTAAAATCAGGAAATACAGATTTGAGCAGGGCATGAGGCTCCTAGGAGAGATATGGAGAGAGAGAGAGAGAAGGGATAAAATAAAGGGATGGTAAGCGAGAAATATGGAAAGAGATAAAAGGTAGTGGACTCAGACTTTCTGACCCAACTGTACATACAGTACACATACATGTCTACTGAGACAGGATTCCTAAACACTCAACCATAATTGGTTAAGAATGCTATTATTTTCCACCCTGCAGCCTAACCCCGGGGCATGTCCTACCAAGGACGCTGGGTTTTAATAGAATGTATCTTTCCTGACTCATTACTTAACGCCACTGGAGTAGTAGGGGTAGTAAGATACTTTGCTCTAAAAGGTACATCTAGCACTGCTAAGTCTTAACAAGTGTTACAGGACTGGTATCTGTGGCACGCAACAAAGCTGCCCCACTGCTCCACTCCTGTGAGTGAATCCAGGAGAGTTCTGTGAAATTCTGATAAAAATAGTTCCAGCCAGCGAGCCGCCAATCTTTGCCCCACTTTGCAGTGGCGTTGCTAGTTGGAGAGGAGCGGTATCAGTGTTATTATGCCTTTGGATAAACGTGAAATTTATTTCATATAACGCATTCATACTAATTGGATAATAGATATACTACTGAAGTTCTATATCACGAGAACTAGCATAGGCTAAGCTACTATAAAATGAAAAAAACATTTGTATCTGTGAATTTAAGTCAACAGTTTTAAAGTTGTATAGTGGTATACAGAACTTTAAAATAAACATATTTACATACATTCAGTACATACATACATACATACATACATACATACATACATTTAGTAGAAACTAAATTAGTAGGCAGAAAATATACAGCAAACCAAGAATAGCAAGCCGTATCTCATGCGCTCGCTGCTACCACTGAAATATAGGTCTTTCAATCAAATAAATAATACATTTCAACCTATTTATTTTAAAGAAAAGAAGCAAAAATATACAGATAGCTATGTTAGACACAATACATTCACAACATTGTCGGTTTTTCTGTCCAATAAACTTCACTGTACAACTCAACCCATTTATGTTCGTTTCCATCTTCCCAGCTCTCCCTTCTGTATGCCAGCAAGAATGAATAGGATAGTTCTGTAAAACATAAATAGTCTTCATAAAAATGAATACACACACACCTGTACTTGGGTTCCATTCAGCACTTATTCCTGTTTTTAGCCCAGCACTGGTAACAGCACAACTATCTTCAACTAAACTGTGAGTCTGTCTGTCTAACCCCAAGCTTGGTGCCACCAACCAGTGATGCCAATGAAAGACCCTGCCAGCACTACAGCAGTGACATCAGTGTCATGAAACGAGGCGGGACCCATTACACCTTTCTGCATGCCCACCTTCAGATGACTCAATCCTGGACAGTTCTATGAAAGTGGGACTAAAATTATACCAGCCAGCCGGCTGGCAGCTAATCCCTGCCCACTTCGCATCTGGCATTGATAGGGTGAGAGACAAGTTGGAAAGCAATCTTGTCAGTATGTAGTCATAAGGGGGGAGGGCTTACAGACCTGTGAACAGTTGGGAGTGATTGATGTGGAAAATTGGTCATTGTGTGTCACTCGTGTCTACGTGAAGAGAGCCACGCAGGAAGGACCAGCAGGGACAAAGCATTCATTGCAATTGTGTAATTCTCCAAGATATCTCTGTTCCAACGTTATAGAACACACCATAGTTAATATCCTTAACATTACAGACTAAATCGAGTATAGTGTATTGTGCTAACACCAGGTGTTACATGTTCTCAAGGGAGAAGTAAAGTGATTCACACCATTTTCACAGATTTCTCTATTGGATAATTGCCAGTTGGTTGTCAGGCTGACAGCAGGTAAATTCAATTTAACGTTCAGTTTGTGGCACAATGTCAGAGTCAAGGTCTGCTTGTTACAGTCGTGGGTTATGTTGCGCCAAAATACAAATTTTTCCAGGAACGGTGGCATTGGTGACATTAAATCACCCACCTGCCATATCTACCACTGAACCAGCTACAGAATCTATCTACACCTCTACTCTGCATACTGTATACAGTATATTTAATCCATGTTATCAGTTTTGTTTCTGAGTCTGTCTGTACTGGACCTTTCTAAAAGGAGGCTGCCACCTTCCCGGCCCTTGTACATTAAGGTGAGTTACATAAACAGACGAGTGTACAGAGCTTACTGGACAAACAGAATAACTAGCATAAGTGGGGCTCACTGTGGCGCCTCATTTCTTCTCACAGCATTTATCACAACCTATCGCCTGTACAACCGAGCCCTTCTGGGATTTAAATGTTAGATTCTTCAGAAGTGTGACATTATCTGTCCTGAGTTTAAAGCAGAACTGAACTTTTGGTAAACCCTCAACTCTATAGCTACCTTACCTCAATATTAATTCCTCCTGCTCGTTGGCAGCAGGTGCAAGACCGGAGAGTCCCGGTTGTATTTTTCTGCCATCACTGATTCTAAAAAACATACTTCTAATGTGTTTACAATGTTGATCGCCATCTCTAGAGGTACTACTGTATGTATTCTCAGGTTACTTAATTTTGTTGTAGAATTTAATTTAGGATATATTTTAATCTCTATAATCCAATACCTGAATATATTTTATAAACTACACAAATGTAAATATGCAAAAACCGTGATATAGGAGCAAGTGAAACTCCTCAATTTGTGTCCAGAATGACCTTAGTGGTTAAAACTAGAAATTCCAAGAACTCTTCTCTACTCCTCCCCCTACAGAAGTAATAGGCTCACACCGTTCTCTATCCCTTCCCCTACAGCCACATGCACATTTGTGTTTCAGACAAACAATGAACTGGGCGGGAGTTGTGTGTTTTGGAGGCGCCATAACACAATCGAGGAGTGTACCTTTAATAGAATGCAACTTGAGCATTATGATGCTAGTGTTACCTGGCTGCAGCACTAGTGGAACCGGGCATCGCCGCTGGGCAGCGCTGTCCCAGAAGCAGCAAAGGTTCCAGACAGCGGGCGAACTCGCTTCTGTAGTCTGTTTTGATCTGATAGAGGACAGGACATTGCTCAGGTCAGTTCTTGGGTAACGCCGTTCTCTGAGGGCTTTGTCCCCCCGCCCCTACCCGTGGCCTATTTCAACAATTCCTAGTTTTAATTCATGAATTGCTGTTTGTGATGAATCATTATTTGACACTATAAAAGATAGCACTCAAATTATAAATACTTAAAAAATAGGTTACAGTATTATAAGAATTATGACAATTTTGGAGACCTTAAAATAAGCTAATGGCTATTCATGGCAATAATAATAATAATAATAATAATAATAACAATATTCAATGCTAGGTTTGTCACTTGGACTTTTATGCAAAGAACACGTGAAGGAAACCATTTCAGTTGTGGGGCTTTTTCAGTAGAATTTCCTGAAGCTGGTTATCAGTCATTCGTAAAAGATTACTATGAAATGTAAATGTTCTAACACTTCCAAGCCTGCAGGAGGCTTCGTCACACTCACTTTACTGCTCTGTACTGGTCTCAGTCGATGAGGGAGCTTCACGATCCTCTTCAGTCTCTCCATGAGTTGCTGTGTAATCAAGAGCACCTGGGTTTAACTCACTTACCATTATGGAGAATTTCTGTTAGAAGAGCAATTCAGTCTGGTCAAACAATAGTATTCGAGGCAAGAATACTTGCTCAGCATGAATTTAGTTCCACCTGATTTAGCTGAGGCTCTTCTGAAGTGAATTGTGTCAATACGATAAATAATAGTCTTTCCTTTCACAAAACAGATGATACTCACATATCCCATGTCCAAAAAATCAAATTTGTTGGCTGAGCTTTGGAAGGCAGAGCAGGTGACCAGGTGAACCTGAGCGAATAAGTGAGCTCAGTCATTAGGCAAGCTCAAGGAACTATGCAAAATTGAAAGCAAAATTAATATAAGCACTTCCCCCGCAGTAATTGCACAGTTGGTTTCCATCATTCTGTCACCGTCAACAGCCTACATTAGCAGATATGAGATATTATGTGTGTGGGACTCCTTGTATAATCACTAAGCATTAGCATGAAGCTTGTGACAAGACGTGTGAGCTTGTTTTTGTTAATTATTGTGAAGCCTTTCTGTATGCTACCTGGAGGGTTGGTAGAAGGGCAGCAAGGTGGGAGAGCTGCTCTTTTAATGCCTTCTCCTTCTCGTCATGTTGACTGCAACAACAGCACATGTAACATTACACCTTCACATTTAAGCAGAGATGCACAAAGAGGACTTAGCACTGTGGAGACAATCACCCACACCCTGCATATCCAGAAGCTAATCTATCTGTCCTCTCCCATAACTAACGCACAGACACGAGCCTGGACACACAGAGCCTAACATAAATAGCCTTTAACGCCCTTCTGGGAACCCAGCCACTGGGCTGCTTCCAGGCAATATGGAGAGAGAGAGAGAGAGAGAGAGAGAGAGAGAGAGAGAGAGAGAGTGAGAGAGAGAGAGGGGGGGGGGGGGGGGGGGGGTTGTGCACAAAAAAAAAATCTCATTAAAGATCCCTACAGAGTGCAACTCGATACGCTTACTCACTTTCACACACAATGTCCCTTCCTCCCTCACATTCAGAAATGAACCAAACACACCCGAATTAAAGTGAAATGAGTTACCAAGAGGTCTCCACTCGGGTGGTCTGTTTTGTCATAGGCTGAAGAAGCCTTACAGTAGAAAATGCAGAAGTTCTAATTGGCTAACTCTCCCTCTGCTCACCTCTTACTGAATAGCTAATGTGTGGTGAGGGTACTGGCGCACTCTGGCTGCCGTCGCATCATCCAAGTGGGTGCTACATGTTGGTGGTGGTGGAGGTGGGTCCCCTATGTAAAAGTGCTTTGAGTACCTAGTAAAAAAACGTTATTTAAGTGTAATGATTATTATTATTAATATTGTAAATAAATAAATGGTCCTGAGGTGCACTGTTTGTATTCAGAGCAGGAGAGCACTGCCCCAGTCAGTGGCTTTAGAAAGTATATCAATACTTTAAGCTTGGAGTACATATTTTTATTGAGCCATGCCAAGTGGTATAACCATGTGCATGGATCAGTAGTATTACTGAAGTATTTTTACCACTTTGTCTGTCCTGCTGAATGGTCTATGTCTTATTGACAATGTGTGTTGTAAGGGTAGATGTTATTCCAAGCCAACAGGATATAATCTGCCAACCTTTAAGCGCGATACAATGGAAAACACACAGCAAAACCTCACTGAGAGCAGAATAAAGAGCAGAATAATAGCAGAATAATACCATCCCATTTGCTGGTGACACTGGTTCACGTGGCAACAAAAGAGCATTCTCCTCCAAGAGATGCAACTTTGTTATATTTACCTCTGAGCTGCTTTGAGAAGAATCTTCTTCCTTTCCGCTAGTTTCTCCTGTAAGTGGAGAGCGGACAAACAGTTCCTTTCATTTTTTGTGCTGCTGTGAAAATGGCCTTGAGCTTGCTAATCTCTAATGAATTTTCAGCACTGTGGAAAAATATGGGAAGACCTTGCACAGTGTGGTGCTTGCTCCCTCAAGTGGATTTCCCACTATGTACTGTGTACATCTACTATGGAGACTGAGGCTCTCACAATTAGGTCAACAGAGACACCCAGTGGTGAAACAGTAGCACAACAGTAGCTACTACTAACATACAGAGTCGTTAAATAGTGAGTTAAATGGTGGTTACTTGCAAATGACTGATTGTGTTTCAACCTACTGTAACAGATGGGTTGTTAATTGTAAATTGCCAAAATGAATTTGAATGTATTTGAATGTATAGATACTTTTGAATGAATGACAAATGTTCTTGCCAATTAGAAACTGATCAGCTGTGGAAAATAGTCACCTATATTTAAGCAGTAAATCAAGTCATATTTTAGGTCTGGCTACAATCGCCAGATGGGTCTTTGTACAGACCGATATCACACCATACCATAAGCAATATAAATCACACCATTGTGACACCTAATGTGATATATGACCTGCAGGTTGTTGAAAAGGGTGCAGATTGCACTCTCTTCCTCCTCGACATTCAAGCACACCTCCCCTATCATGGCCCTCAGAAGAACAATAGCTTCCCGGGCTGAAGATTGCAGCTCCTTGACCGCCTACAGAGGAAAACAGTCACTGTAAGAGCTATTGTCTTGTACACAACTCAACACAAATGTCACATGTGACGATTTGACTTTATTTATAGATAATATGCCTTGTAAAAACTAACCCTGAATAACTTCTCTGCCTATTTGATTATTCCTTCACAATGTCACACAGACAGAAAACATTACACATTTGGCTGAACATTGATTTCAATATTGTCTATATTAACTGTGCTGTTATTTTACTTTGAAAACAGTCAGTCTCACCAATACTGCCTGGTCCAACATCTCACATCCTTGTACATAAGCTGTTTCGATATCAATGCAGTGGGTCCTGCTCTCACTGTGGTAAATAAATAAATAAATAAATAAATATCAATCAATGAATACTAAATGACAAGATAATATTATATGATAACATTATGAATTACTTTGAAGATGTTTTCCAATGAAATCAATAATTTCTGTTTATTTCAAACACTGCAAAAAGGATTTGATATTGTCTCAAAAACTGCTGTAAGGTCATCGACCGTGAAGTTTTTTCTGTCGATGATTCACTCACACTTGCATGTCTCTGAAGCATTTAATACAGAGCATAGATTTATTTTCTGTTGAGAACAAAATGTATGGCTCCTCGTGAAGAGCTGTGGAGACAAAAATGACTTATCAAATCTACCATATTACAGTAAATCACATCCACTTTTGATTCAGAATTCTTTTGGCCCAAACAAAAAGAAAAAAAAAAGTATGTATGTACTGTATGTGTGTATACTGCTCAAACAAATTACCTGTAAATAAACATCTACTTTGGCTCATATAATTGTTATTAGATGGATAGTAAAATAAATAAATAAGAGAAACCCTCTCATCTGATATGGTGAATTGTGAATATTTTGAATGCCGTTGTATTGGAGACTGCCTTGCTAGCATGGTAATGTGTAAAAAGTTGATGTGTCTACATATAGGAACTGTTGGCCTAAGTTCTGGTTGGCCTCCGGTGTGAGCCGACTAAAGTGCAGGTGACACTCACGGCACTTCCTGTTACTGGCTTTGGTGCGCTTGGCCAAAGAAACAATCTCATGGTGGGAAAACATTTTGGCCTTGTGTGTCAGCTCCCTGCAGGCTCCACAAAGTGGCTGACTACAGGTGTTGCAGAAATACATTACTCCTTTGTCCTGAGGTAGAGAGATAAATAAGAGAGATGAAGGGCATTGGGCACAAAAAAGAGAAGTTATAACTACTTCAGAAACATAACTGTTAAAAGTTGCTATAAATATAGAGAACCTGC
Organism: Percopsis omiscomaycus; assembly: GCA_027575585.1. Lineage (NCBI taxonomy): Eukaryota > Metazoa > Chordata > Actinopteri > Percopsiformes > Percopsidae > Percopsis > Percopsis omiscomaycus. The sequence goes on along the minus strand of JAODLI010023658.1, from coordinate 2,981 downwards.
AGCATCAGACTAATTGCTTTCATTAAATACCTTGTACTATATTACCTACAAAATCAATGCAAGAGTATCAGGAGTTACCTTTTTGTCACTTTCCTGGTCACAGTTAGCACATTTCACTGTCTCCTCAGCCTCAGAATTATTATCCACTAGAAATTTCAGCAGACGGTCCTCTGGTGGAAGGGCATTAGTCCCTTTCACTACAGATGGGTAACTGTAGATGATAGACAAACACATATGTTTGTAAGCTTTGCTTAAATTTAATATTTAAATAGTAATTAAATACAATTATTTATAATAAATTAATATAAACCTATACGTAATTAATTATTTTGTTAACAGAGATATAACATTAATTCCACTGCTACTTATTTGATCTTATCTAGAGTTATGTATTAAACGTTTTTACAGTGCTGTGCCAAACCTTTAGAGACAGTAGTGAGCTTATTTCGCCAATTGAGTCCGCCTACATAGAAGAAGAATATCCGGAAGTACATTTAAAAAGCCAACGTGAGTTATTGACGCAGTAGCGTTATCTATCAGACGGAAAGTTCTGGCAGTTATATACCATACACAGCGACGGCATCGCCGAATCTTCGTTTTTACCTAAGAAAAATGTCATCCATTTCCGAGGATAAAGTGCGAGGTGGAAGTCTATTTAAGGATATCAGCGCCGATGACGAAGACACGCAACCCACTGAAATAGAAAGCCTGTGCATGAACTGCTACCAGAACGGGACCACGCGTTTTCTTCTTACCAAAATCCCATTCTTTAAAGAAATAATTCTCAGTTCTTTCAGCTGTGACAACTGTAACTGGTCAAACACAGAAATACAATCCGCCGGTCGCATACAGGACCAAGGCGTTTGCTACGCACTAAAAGTCAAGTCAAAGCAAGATTTGGATAGAGAGGTAGTTAAAGCAGACAGCGCAAACACCAGAATCCCTGAATTGGATTTTGAAATCCCCTCATACACACAGAAAGGATCCCTCTCTACTATTGAAGGTCTAATAGACCGAGCTATTTTGGGGTTGGAACAAGACCAGTCGGCAAGGAGAGAAACTACTCCTGAGGTTGCAGAGAAAATAGATGAATTCATCAACAAGTTGAAGAAGTTAAAATATGTGGAAGAAGAATTCACCCTGATAATAGAAGATCCATCTGGCAACAGTTTTGTTGAGAATCCGGTTGCACCTCAGAAAGATGAGGCTCTGACTGTCAGCCGTTTCAAGAGAACTGTCGAGCAAGATGCCCAGTTGGGGATAAAGCCTGACGATGAGTTGGAAGAGGAACAGGCTGGCAACGATTTGGACACCATGAGAAATGAGGTTTTGATGTTCAACACCAACTGTCCAGAATGTGGTGCTCCAGCTAAAACCAACATGAAGCTTGTGCAAATCCCCCACTTCAAGGAAGTCGTCATCATGGCCACAAACTGTGATGAGTGTGGACATCGGACCAATGAGGTGAAATCAGGAGGGGGCACAGAGGAGCTTGGCACCAGGATAACCCTACATATTACAGACTCTTCAGACATGACCAGAGACTTGCTCAAGTCAGAGACGTGTGGCGTCTTAATACCTGAACTGGAGTTTGAGTTGGGGATGGCAGCACTGGGAGGAAAATTCACAACCCTGGAAGGGCTTCTAAAAGATATTAAAGATCTGATTGTATCGAAGAATCCCTTCATTTGCGGTGATAGTAGTGACCCAGATCGGGCGGAGAAACTCAAGCTTTTTGGGGACAAGATTGAAAAGATCATTAGTGGAGAAACTGATGTCCACATCGTTCTGGATGACCCAACAGGAAACAGCTATCTTCAGAATATCTATGCTCCCGACCCAGACCCAGAGATGACCATTGAAAAGTACACCCGCACATTTGAGCAGAATGAAGACCTTGGTTTGAATGATATGAAGACAGAGGGATATGAAGAATGAACTGAACCAACAATGTGGAAACCTTTTAATTTAGCTCGGGCCATACATTCTAAGTTTGATTGGATTACTACTTGTTGGTAAAAAGCTGGTATTGTTGCATTCTATATGCTACATTTAAAAAGTTAAGCGCTGAGTAAATAGTGTTTGGAAATTCTTTTCCAATCAATTTAGATTTGAAATGTTTAGGTCGAATGGAAATAAACTAAGAATAATTGGATTTATTTGGCTTTAAATAGTATATGGTTTAACCAAGACATGTAGGGGTCTGAAACTCCTGGCCAGGGTAAAAAGAAAAAAAGAATCATCTTTGAAATTTCAAATAGGCACCCTCATGATGTCCAAAATTATTCATAGTAATATTGCCCTGTTTCAGCTTTGTTTTCCTTTACCAAATATGCCAAATTACTAAAAAAAAATATTTTTTTTTTACTTGGCACATAAATAAAAAAGTTATATTGACAATTTTAAGGTTTCCCTATGTTTCAAGATCTGAGCTATTCTGTTTTCCATCAGTACCAGACAGATTTAAGGTCACCTTCAAGCAATACAGGTTTCTAGAAATAAACAGCAGAGCAAAGATTTAAAAGTATAAGATAAACTGCCTTAACCTCAATGACGTTCCAGAAGATGGCGCACTATCCTCCTAAAGGTTTAGCTTTAACATCCCACATGGAATAATATGAAATCCTTCTATAGAATCAATTTACGTATGAGAATTTGAAATGCAATGTTTAAGTTGGAAATATAACTTGCAGTTATCAGAAAATGTAAAACCGCAATAAACAGTGCTGCTTGCTATCATCAGTTCACTTTTTGTCTTTGAATTTTTGCCAGAACCATTTCACTGGTTCTAATTTTTAATGAAACTTATGAATTAAGCCTAATTTAAAATAGAGAATGATCTCGCAGTGCATTCTAAGATGGCCTTCAAAATCTCCAATAGAATTGGATAATTTATTATTCTCAAGCATACCACTAGTTGGAGCTTCTTAAAAAAAATGTGGCACTTTAATTACACTTTGGTTTTCGGGGGGGGGGGGGGG
>JAODLI010023638.1:0-21384 GCA_027575585.1 Percopsis omiscomaycus | reverse complement strand
GAGTAGACTGAAAAGAAAAGTATACAATTTGGGGTTTATATATATATATATATATATATATATACTATGTATACTGTATACACATTGTAAATATGTGAGAGGGAAATGTCGTCAAATTTCAAATGACATCAAGTCAATGTAAACCTTGAGCTTTAAGTCAGAACTCACCACTGAGAACATTCAGAGAAGTGATGTCATCTTCCAGACCCCTGCACCAATATAGTCCAACATCTTGAGTTGTGACATTTTGTAGTTGTAAAGGAAATTGTGGCTGTTTAGCCCTGTTACTTGTGACTCCTTCTGTGTTCCATATCCATAAGCACGATGGAGTCCCACATGTCAAGTTAACAGCCGACCCTACACCAGTTATATACCAGTGTATAATAATACTTGTAGTGACCAAGTCCTACACTTTAGCTGCTACTGTCTGCTAATAGGGCTGAATAGTTTAGACGTGTACTCTAAAAATTATATTCACTCTTCAATTCACTCTACCAATAGGCTACTTTATAATACATTTTCAACAGTTACAACATACAATGTGGTCCTGAGCACAGTAAAAAAACTGTGCTTACTATCCATTAGCAACACCTGTGATTACTGGCATGAAATTAAATCTCCTGTGGCCAACCTCACAGCAACCCATGCAGATAGATTGGAGATGTTTGGACACACAAATAAGATATGAGACAAAAGGTCTGATTTGAGAAACAAATCCAATTTGCCTGCAATCTGAACATAGCCTTTGTCACAGTTTGTGGCATTTCCTTTTATTCTGTGTACAGTAAGATAATATAAAACACACTGGAGGCAAGTATAGGAACAACTTCCAGGAAAGATCAGTAAAGCCTACTACTTCCCCTGTGGATATAAAACAATAACGTTTTTCCCCCCCAACTATTTAGTAAATTGAAATGTCAATTTACTCCCTCATCTCCCTCTGCTGGTGGAAAGCACAATAAACATTGTTCAGGCATTGAGTTGTGTTTATTATGGAATGTATTGTTCCAACAGAAATAGTCCTGTTTATTTATATAACCCCCATCACAACTATAGTCTCCGAGGACACATTTCATACAGAAATAAACAGCTCCACCTAGATTTAACCCTCACATAGACATTTCAAAGAAACAACACACAAGTCTTGAGTCTGGCATCTTTATTTACCCATTTGTGCAGATTATCATGAACTAATCTAGACAAATAGGTCAACTTTAACTAAACTCTTTCCATATTTTACAAAAATATAATCGTTTCAGTCCCTCTAACAATCATATATATATATATATATATATAAGATCTCAACAAACCATGGCTTAAATATAGCCATTTAAAACTCAAACATTCAGGAAACCACACCATCTAGACTGAAAAATATATGATTTGTATTTATATATTTACACCGCATACAATTTATGTACTATGCATACAGCAGCTTAGCTGGACTATGGACACAAAAATAGGTTTTACATTTCAACTATTTAACTTACGGGCATAACAACTGAAGTTAACAAGATGACTGAGTGCATTAAAAGGTTGAATAAATACCAGAAACACAACTTGACACATCAAGCACTATCACCACTATCATTCTGTCGTCAGACCCAATCCGATAGCAGAATACCACGAGGGGCATTAAAAGGCCTTCCAAAATTTCTATATCTAGTGTTTCAGTAATAAGAAAAAAAGAAAAAGAAAAAAAAAGATAGATCCCCTTAAAAACCAGACCGTATTTCATTACAGTGACATTAAGTAATTCCTGACCACTACTAGAATATGTTAATATACTACTTAAATAAACGTACTGTTTATACACCAGGTGTGTGGCTCAGTACTGCCATTCTCCACCCACCACGTGCCATGTACACCAGTATAGGAATTGACAGGTAGTCTCATGGGAACAGATGGATTGGCTGCTGCATATTGCATAGGAAGAGCTAAGCCACGGCCCAGTGTTTGACACCACACAGTAGTGAATGATAAAAATAAATAAAATAAAAACACATCTGTGGCAGATGCAGGGTTGCTACAGTAGAACATGGTGGAACATCATGGCTCATTGACACCTCTGAACCAAGCTGGTTATCATATGCTCCATGTTCCTTATGGGATACAGCTTTACAATAATATAGCAGACAATCTCCACTCTACTAATAACAATAAACTAACTGTACCTATATGATCGACAGTTCTTACTTAACTATAAGCAAATCAATTACAAATTCTAGTTCAGTAAAAGTTTGACTGAACTGACTAAAGAAATTAAGATAGACTGAAGACTATTTGACTACAATCTTGACTCACTTCTGCAGTGTCTATGGTATAACCATATCAGAAGTACAGAATGCGTTTTATTTTAATGTATTATTATTTTAATTGTTTGTGAGAGCATAGAGTGATATTTGGTTAGGGTTATATGTATTAGCTTACCATTCTCATGTCCTTTATCCCCGCCCCCCAAAAAAAAAGTATAAATACAAAAGGCAGGAAAAATATTTCTTTAAATATATAGACAGACACAGTATAAAAGTAATTATTCAAAATAAAATGGTAACACACACCTATATCTCTCTCTCTCTCATATATATATCTATATATATATATATAGATATATATATATATATATATACACACACACACACACACCCCTATATCTATCTCTATAGATATATACACACACACAGTTGCGTGGCTCAGTGACATGAAGACAACAATGTTCCCAGAATTTGGTTTTAGCGATTGTATAGGTCCAATTCACACCATAATAGTACAGAAAGCATTAGCTCGCTTTTCTGTTGTAAACTGCAAAAGAAATTCTAAAACTTAGGATGACTTGTTCAAAAATAATTATTTGAGACATGCAGAAGCCAGCCAACCGTCAAGTATCTTTCTACATAGATTTGGAAAGGACCAATCTCGCATGACACAGAGCCAGACAGCAAAAACAGTTATTTCCTTCTACCTTTCCCCCATGGTCGTAAAGTGCCTCAGTTTGAGGATGAGCCCTCTGTAGCCCTTTCAGAGACTGGTGGCCTGGGTCTGCTGCTGTAGCTGTGCCCGGTGGCTCGGTGGGGGCGCTTCGCAGTCTTTTGGTCCCTCCTGTTCCCCTCGAGCGTACATGAGGACGAGGGTGACCGTGGCGAAGGTGGCCGCGTTAACAGGGAAGGCCCTGAGGAGCGTGGAGGTGAGGCCTCGCGTGAACACCATGTAGCCCTCCCGCCTGACGCTTTGACGCACGCAGTCGGCAATGCTGCTGTATTGGTAGACGCCGCCCACGCCGTCGGCCTGGAGACGCGACTTGATCACGTCCACGGGGTAGGTGGAGAGCCACGACGCGATGCCCGACATCCCACCCGCGAACAGCAGCTTGGGGATCATGTAGGGGTCGTCGGGCTCACAGCCCAGGGAGCGCGTGAGCACATCGTAGGCGAGGAAGTACACCCCGAAGCCGGGCGTCTCGCGGATGAGCGTGGTGACCATGCCGCGGTTCACCCCCCGCAGACCCTCGCGACGGTAGATGCGCACCAGACAGTCGAGGGAGTTCTTGTACAGCTTTCTTGTGGACTTCTTCTCGCCAGTGCCCTGCATCTGCATGCGGGTCTTTGCCAGCTCCATGGGGCAGCAGATCACACACTGGATGGTGCCCGCTGCTGCGCCGGCGAGGAACTGGTTCATGGGGGTGTCTTGGGCCAGCAGGCGCATGGTGTTGCCCTGAACGCCAAACACTATGGCATTGATGAAGGTTAGACCCATCATGGGGGATCCAATTCCTTTATACAGACCCATCACCTAGGAGGTCAGATGCAAGAGAGGTGAGGTTTAACGGATGGATACGCCCCGACCTGCAACGCAACCCGCCGCTGAGGTATTCTATTTCAGCCCTAATGTTACCTTACAAGTTCAATGTTATGGGGCAACATGAAAAGCAATACAAATTAAACATGTTGGTGTTTGGAACCCAATTCTGGTTACTCAGCAGTACCTACTTTCCTTCAGACGCAAACACAGTAAAGGCCCAAGTATACTTCTGCGGACAGGCAGATGACGAAAGACGAAAAACAAGTATATTTTGCAGACACCAATATGGACGTCCGGATCTGTATAAGGCAAAGTTGTGTCCGCAGAGTACAGAAGTAAGTTTGTATGTGACAAAGTTGCATTTGGCCATCTCTTTTGTTATTGTGTTAATGAGATGCGAGTAGATTAAAACCAACCAAACAATTACACTAACATTCAAGAATGTTATGGTCTACATTGGTAAATTCCAGTGGACCCGTAATACAGGCATGACATGCTTTCACAAGGCCACGGGAAGACAGGTCTAATTTCAGCTCACACCACTGACTCGCTTTAAAAAGGAGACTTGCCATGGAGGCTTGGTGAATTTGTTTGCAAGTAGTCTAGTTCACCAAGCACAAGGCCTTGTGCTTCCACTAAAGCGTGGTGCAATAAACTGACACCGAAATACGGGGAAGAGTTTCATAATTAGGACGGTAAATAACTCAATATATAAAATAATATTGTATACACTGTACAATACAATATACACTACCATTTAAAGGTTTGGGGTCACTTAGAAATGTCATTGTTTTTTTAAATAAAAGCACATTTTGTATGTTAAAAATTGATCAGAAATACAGTAGAGTATAACTACAATACAGTACACAAGATGTTGTTAATGTTGTAAATGACTATTGTAGCTGAAAACGGCTGATTTATAACAGCCTATTTTCAACAACCATCACTCCTGTGTTCCAATGGCACATTGTGTTAGCTAATCCAAGTTGATCATTAGAAAACCCTTTTGCAATTATGTTAGCACATCTGAAAACTTTCACTCCATTTTGCCATGCCATACCCTGTGGACGGCGCTTGACTGGTGTTTTCTTTTCATTTTCTCGCATGTAATAGCCTTCCTTTCTTATAACAAGAATAGACTGACGAGTTTCAGAAGAAAGTTATTTGTTTCTGGACATTTTGAGCCTGTAAACCCAGAAATGCTGATGCTCCAGACACTCAACTAGTCTAAAGAAGTTTTATTGCTTCTTTAAATAAGCAGCAACAGTTTTCAGATGTGCCAACATAATTGCAAAAGGGTTTTCTTCAATTTTCCTTTTTAAAATGATCAATGTGGATTAGCTAGCACAATGTGCCATTGGAACACAGGAGTGATGGTTGCTAAAAATGGGTGCCTGATCAATTTGATGTTATATTAATGGACAATTTATTTAATCTTTTCCCCCAAAAAACAAGGACATTTAAAAGGTGACCCCAACAAGGACATTTCTAGATTGTTTGTGTATATTGTCTTTATACACAAGTGTATATTGTATTTTTCTGAATCCCTCAGGGATCAATAAAGTGCTATATCAATACATTCCAGATATAACGTACCGATTCTTGCCGTATGATGGACTGGAAACAGTGAAAGGTACCGCGGTACAAAGGTTTGTCCACATTCTGAACCTGTAGTCTGACCTGGGAAACAGAGAAGGGGGTCAAATGTCAACCTGAAATGACATTCTGTAACAAACAGGAGAAGGGAGAATAAGCGAAATGTGAATTACACGCATACTGTGCACCCTAATGAGATCACAACTGGTCGAAAGTCTAAAAACGATCACTTGATTAAGAAATGTATGGGTGTGGAGAAGTGAGGGTTCTGGTGAAAGCCAAAAAACTAACTGACACAGACATATGGACTGACCTGAACTGTACTTACTCCTGCTGTGAGAAGGTTCTCTTATCTACAAACACAGCAGGACAATTTGTCTGCAAAATGAAAAGAGCCCCAGGTAATAAGGAGTTCTTTCGTAATAAACTAAACCTAAGGCATCGTTTTCAGAAGCCCCAATTTTCTGTTTGCATTTACGTGGTATCTGAACAAGTTCCAGTTCAATTAGTGATTAAAAATTAAATAAGTAAAACCTACCTTTACTGTATCAAATGGGTGTCCAACTAAGACTCCAGCAGCACCTAGAAACACAAAGACATTATTGGTACTGATATGAGTGTTTTATTTGCAGTTTCACCTCTGTAGTTTTTCTCAATCCCTGCTGCTATATTGATTTAATGGGATTAATAAAATGCAATCTCAATTCATAATCTGGTCAACAGCAATGCAAATGTATATGCATATTCCCATAACATCAGTCAAGTTTATGGACTGTAGGTTATATATTTGACAAAAAGTGCATATCCTGTATCTACCAAATAGTCACATAACACATCGAAGGGAGAAAAAGTCACCCTCTACTACCCAGCTCATCATCACCATCCAGAATCCTCCTATTGACTTCCCTAAATGTCACATCATGCCACTTTGGGCCTTTTGACTCTAAGCACCGAGTGCTCAGAACACAAGAGCAGTAGGCCTACTTGCCCTCAGTCCATCCTCTACCAACGGTAAACTGACGACATCATTTCAACAATGACAAAACTGCATTTCTTTTGTGTGAAACATCAGATGAAAGAGGCACGCCGCTATTAGGCCACCTGTGTCTCCCCAGTAAACACGGAACGTTAGCCGGCTAGGTAATCCTACCTAAGTAAGCACCTGCTTTATCGCATGACAGCCAGGAAGAGAACACAAGCAGACATTTCCAGAGGAAGGTGGTTGGTCACTGATCTCATTGAATGTCTTTGATCCAAGCCGAAAACAGGCCAAGGGGGTTGAAGAGGATGTCCCATCAACAAGTTTTAATGCATGTTACATTGGAGGCCTGGGTAAATGTAAATAGTTTTAAAAAAGAAAAGAAAAACTATGTATACCAACTACATGGCCCACTACGCGTCTTATGGAGACATCGAGAATACTGTACAATGTAGACAGCACTAAGACATCACTTCCTGTTCCCAGCAAGACTTCCCACCAATTGAGTATATAACAGACCAATTGAGCTTCTAGTGTCCAAACATTTCAGTCTATTGAATTGTGAACATCAACCTGTTATTTATATTAGAACAAATGTGCCATCTCTTCATGTAAAATGTTACACGGTGTGTTACAGTCTTACATTGTGGAAAGCATGTGACCGGACAGGGAAGAGATTTGTACCATTTGTTTTAAGTGCGCTAAACTCATAATAGCCTCAGCATCTTCAGAATGCATACCACAGAATGAGGGCATGCATGTTTTCCAATCTTTACATGCACAAAGGACATATGGGAGAGAGACTGGGTCAGATTCCAACTCAGCATTTAGACAAGAAGAAATAAGAAAGAATATTCAATTTATGTTAATACTGGATGAAGTTAACTCATAATTGACACTGGATATTGAGTAAAAAAATACATAAAATTACACTTGACGGAGCCTATGTTACGTTGCAGCCAACACACATACAGTCATTGAAAAGGTCTGTTCAGGTGCAGCCTGGAACTGTGTGCTCAGTATTGCCAGCATGTGGCGGGAAGGCGAAATGAAAGCGGATTTGTAACAATTCAATGCAATTGCATCACATTTGGCATGTTAAATTATGAAGAGCTCACAGTAAAAGTTCAAAGTAACCCCAGTCCAAGGTATTCTCCTAAACGAATACGGGGCATTAGCCTAATTTTACATGTCCGGTTCGTCCTTAGCATTTCAAAAATCAAGGGGATACGCGTAGGGTATGGCAACGATATGTCTTACCTCCAATGCAGCCAGCAAGAAAGTCCATTGTCGTTCTGAAACGCCTGTGACTGAATAAAATAAGTGATCCTATCACGTTTGTAACCTCAACCTTTCCTAGCTGTGCCCTCAATGATAAACCGACACCGTTTATTGACGTTAACCTCAACCTTTGCTAGCTACCTAACGTTAGATAGTTACTAGTCCCCACCGGCAACTTATGTATCTACAAGTGTGTTATCTTTAGTTCACTTCTTCAGAAACTGCTGGCGTCGAGCTATTCGACCTCAATATACCGTTGTGAAAAACTGTCAATATCGTACACAGTATATAACCCTCCCATGTAAACTACGTTATTCGCAGAAAGCAAGCGACGCCGACGCATACGACCGCAATGTCTGGGGGCGGACATTAAAATTGCGGGTAGGTATCGTATCCAATCCCTTTGAGTAGAAAACGTCAACACCCCGTATATGACCCAATCCCAGTTATCTATTGTCTACACGTGGCTCTCTTAGTTCAATTGCGTCAGTCGACTGTGCCGTGTCATGTTTTGCTTTTGAATAGCAAGATGCCTATCTTGCTATGTCGTGTGTTTTGGTCATCAATACCCATAACATTTGTTTTAATCCGGTCCGAGCCCACATACGGACAAATACATTTATTGTTTGCTATATCATCACGCAGATAAAGCTACACTACAGTCTGCTTAATGTTTAATTTGTTTCCGACACGCGCATAAGATTCCACTTAGTTTATTCTGGCAATCAAATCATGAACATGATACGTGAACATCGGCACCGGAAGAATTCGGCACCAATGTTTTTGTAACACCGCCGTTGACGCATGCCCTGTGTACCTCGTAGAGGTCTTTACTGTCAAACAACTCTCATAGGAGTCTACCAGCTTCAAGTCTATGACTAGCAGAGTTCACTCCACGGAAACCAACACATTAAGGGTTAAGGTCATTATTGCTATGGAAAATGCAGTTAACTGAAAATGACAAAATAAATATCGTCCAGTCAAGTCCGACAGAATGCATATCGCCGACTTTCTGGCTGGGTCTATTGGAGGTAACGTTACAATGTTTTCATGCTATCCATGTGTTATGAGAGAGGCAGTGTCCGCATAGTAGGCCTATGTAGATATACGTGCTGTGTCTCCATACTGACAACGACTGTCATTTGTATTGGAAATATTAACATGATATTGTTAGGCAGAACAATAAATGTTTGTTAAACAATGTACAGTATGTAATGAATGTTTAACAGTAAAGTTGTAGCTAAGTAGCCTATTTGTATGCGTCTGTTGGATACTTCTTTATCTCTTGATGGCCTTGGTTCTCGCAACACACAGGAGCATGTGGGGTTGCAGTTGGCTATCCTCTGGACACAGTGAAGGTGTGTAAGTTTGGGGAATTTGAATATTGCGTGGAATCACAAAAGGTTGGTGAAAATCTTTAAACTCATTTTGTTTCTCCCTAGGTCAGGCTACAGACACAAAAACAGTTCACCGGAATATGGCAGTGCGTTACAGCAACATTTTCAAAAGAAGGCGTAAGTGGCATTGACAGGTTTTACATATAGTTTGTTGTGAAGCAGAACTAGTAATCACCACTAATCAATGGATTTCTCACGCAGGTGCATGGCTTCTTCAAAGGCATGTTGTTGCCAGTCACCACAATCTCCATGACCTCCTCCGTGGTGTTTGGCACATACAGGAACTGCCTGCAGGGTCTGTGCAATTTACGGGGAGCTCGCGGTGGGCCAAACACTAAACTGGAGGTCTTCCTGTCAGGTATGGCAGGGGGCGTGGCTCAGGTAAGGAATCCCGGCCCTTGGATCAGACAGACATACATTAGGGTTCTTCAAGCATGTTGGATTGTATGTGGTTCACAGCGTGTAGTTATCAAGTTACATATGAATTTAGTTATACCATTTGTCATGGTTATACAATTGCATATTACTGTATTCATGCATGTTTAATTTGGTTTGGAAGAAACATAGTTGGCCTGATATTCTTGTAAAAGAATTCTAGTGAAGTCAAGTGATGCTCTGTTGTCATTACTCTGTTATAATAGCCTGGACTTACTTGTGTAACCAGTCTTGACACGGTCAATGTAGCTGAAGAAATTGAACTCCCATTCTCTACCTCGTGTATTTTCTTATTTGTTTCCGGCAGATATCCGTGATGTCCCCAGGTGACATAGTGAAGGTGCGTCTGCAGTGTCAGACAGAGTCAATGCGAGGAGGTGCCATGAGGCCCAAACCCAAGTATCGAGGCCCTCTACACTGTCTTCTGACCATCGTCAGGGAGGAGGGGGTCCTGGGGCTGTACAGAGGGGCTCTCCCGCTCATGCTTAGAGACGGGCCCTCCTTCGCCACATACTTCTTGACTTACAAAGCCATGTGTGAGTGGCTGACCCAGAGTGGCAAGGAAGGACCAGGTGAGAAGTGGAGCTCACTGCATATGAACATTGAATGCTTCACCCAGTGCTGCAGTTTGTAGTGCGGCAGAGGGGTGGCGTGTTTTGTGTGCTCGACTGTATCCTCTTCATACCTTTTATCTTATAAAGTTATCCGAACCATGAGTGGTGTATTAAATGTTAGTGTTTTACTTACTTGGGGGAATTTGAGCCATCTTAACTAATTAGGAGCGGTCAAAAGGGGACAAACTTAGGTTACCTATTGCCATTATCTCGAGGGCAACAGCGCCCGGAGGGAACCCACGTAAGCAACCTCCGCAGGCCACCAGGCCACTTATTTTGAAGCTTCAAAAACACCCATATGCCGTCTTTATCTCGGTGCCTGCCCTGGCAGTTTGTACCAACTGCTGCCAACAACAACACTAGAATAATACTAACCGATACCGAGAGAGTTGGGAGTTGCTTCTAGGCGTGATAAACACCTGAAATACCTAATAGCGATTCCCTCGAAAGTGCTTTCAGGCATGTCAATACATTCCTCTTACCCCAGGTGTTTTTGTTTTTGTTTTGTTTCTACGTCCCAGAGTGGAGTGGTGTGATGCTGGCGGGTGGCACAGCAGGAATGGCCGGTTGGACTGTGGGCACGCCCATGGACGTCATCAAGGCCCGCCTGCAGATGGACGGCGCCAGGGAGCAGAAGCGATACAAGGGGTTCTTCCACTGCGTAACGGAGACGGTGCGGGTGGAGGGAGCCGGCGTGTTCTTCAGGAGCTTGGGAATCAACTGCCTGCGCGCCTTCCCAGTCAATATGGTGGTGTTTGTCACCTACGAGACCTTTGTCGACCTCCTCCGAGGCCACAGCTGACACTGCAGGGCCATCTAGGCCAGGGTTTTAACAGTAGCCTAATCATCAGATTACCTCCAGCTACTCTCTATACACGTAGACGTAGGCTACAGGGTATTTATAAAGGGATATATATATATATATACACAGTATATATAACTACAAATCCATGTGATGCACAAAGTCGCTGCTTGTTGCCTGGCCCAGGAGATGCATTGGGGTTCCCTTTGCAGTATCTGGCTGCAAAGAAAATAGGAGTGGTTTCAGCGCAGTAATGCACTTAGCTGCATAGCTGTATGGGAGTGTCCCTTCTCAGGCGCGTCGCTCATTTTGTCTGTTACGTTTGTATTTATTTTGTGAGGCTCAAAATATGTGGACACAAAATGGTTATTCGAATCTCAGTTGTAAGAGATATAAATGCTCTGTGATCAGTTTTATGAGAGGTTTGCGTGCATATTTTTGTTTCAGTTTGGGTTGGTGAGCTGAGTTTTTGTTACCTTCTGTTGTGATTACTTCTGTTAAAATGTGCTACAGTATAAACTAAAGTATGCCGAATGCTTCTCCTGTATGCCTACAGCCAGTCGTGTGAATTTGTAGTGCCATCTAGTGGATGAAGTGTGCATCTATTTGGCATGAGGAACTTTAAATCCCGAATGAACATCTTGAAGGCAGCTGCCGTCTTGATTATCTCAGTACCATCAATTCTTGTTATTCGCTACTTAAAAGCGAACCATGTTTACATCCATTACATTTCATAAAAACATAGCTGTAAAGGAGAAGTAGAAATGGCTTGTTTGAACTGCATAAAATAAATCTATCAAAAGGAAATATACAAGACATAGGAGGATGTAGGAGTGAAAGTAAACTTGTCTTTTTCATCTTAGGAAATGGAAATGAGAGATTAAATAAGGGGTGAATGAAGACAGGCTTAGTCTTAATGATCAAAGGATATATATGTTCAAAGATAGTTCATCAGATAATCCTGATGTCATAAAAATTACAGACAATACACTGTAACAAAATATTCCTTGATCTCACCCTTACCACCCTGTGTGTAGAAACCAACCAGCATTTCTCACCAGTAGCCTAACTGCTGCAACAGTAGACCAGTAACATCCTCATTGTCGGAAAACTTGTTGGTCTCTTTTGCATACAAAACACTTTTAGATTGCACTATGCCTGTTAATGTCATATTGACCACAAACATTGAAGTGCTACATGCTGTGGACAGACGTTGGCTAGGTTACGGGTATAGTAATGGGCTAGTCTTTCTATAATGTATCACTTTTTTAAATCTCATTGCATAAAAGTAAACAGAAACATTCAATGAAACTCAGAACATTTTGAAGAGATGTTTTCTCTATGTATGGTCATCTCTCCCACACCCAATGAATTGGTTTTATGTTGTGTGAGACCCAAGTAATCTTGCCTTCTGGTATAGGTTCTGTTGTTAACAGTTAACACAGACTAAACGAGAATAAGGCCATAACCCAAGAATATAGTTAGCACTCCATAAATTATTCCAAGTATGTATTGTAGGTTAGACTGGTGAACTGCCTTGTTTTTAGTATAGGCTAGATATCATTAAATATCACTTGGTGCTGTTTGGTCGATTTATTTATTAGTGTTGCTGAATCTGTAAGCCTTTATTCCTTTGTAAAAATAAGCTGTTCCCCATAATAATTCTTCCTGAAATTCTAGGAATCAGAGTACTGAAACGGGAAAACCCCTGAATGTTGCCTTTGTTTGCTGCTCTTAATTAAACTCTGCATGTAATTTCCTCTTACAACAGACGGCAATTATGCAAGCATCTAAAGATCTCATTGCGTTTAAATCACAGGCTAGCTAGCTAGCACATGACTAGGGCTTATTGACAATTTTTTTGGGGTATTCTTTAATGGATTTCCAAATAATTTTGAATGCTTAAATGTTGCTGTCTCTTATCCATGCCATTCTCTTGGGGGTGAGAGAACTTGGGCAATGGGAGTTAAAAGTAGACTTTAAACACTCCTTGGTTCTGGTAGGTCTTTGGGCTTATCCAATCTATGCATGAAAGAAGTTTGATTTGTACGCTTTGCTATGCCCAGTAACACTATTTATGCAACTGACAATTCCCTTTCAAAGTTATCTAGCCAATTTCTGCAGGGTTTGCAACATGAATGTAACAAATAATGGCGAATAATGAATTACATTAAAGGCTGCTATTTTTGGTAGCATGAATGTTACATAAGCATAGCAGCAATGAGAATATAATAAGCACTTGGTTTGAAAGTAATGCTGAACGAGACTCAACCAAAGTCCCCTTCCCGGACTCTGAATTATATGCTCGATGTTCACATCACTGCAATTATAATATTATTGATTACTAAGATTTTATTAGGTGTTTAAAACAATACAGAAATATTACTAAATGTATCTTTATCTTTATTAGAAAGATTATAGCTAATAGCAATGGTTAATTCCTTTACCTCTGCTAGATCAAATTTAACATGTCATTTGTTTTTTTGGAGGGAATGTATTATGTTTAGTGCGTGCATGTGTGCACTGGTGTGAGGACAATGAGATAAAGGTAGCGTGACAGGAAATTACTTTTTTGTGTTCCATTTGCCATGATCTGTTGGTTTTCTCCTAAAATACCCACCCGTTCATTTCAGGTCAAAGAGACACAAATTACGTTGTTTAAAAGGGATGTAAATGTGGAAGGGGGCTAAGCATATGCCATGAGGATGTGTACTGTTACATGTTCATCATGGAAAATAAGACAAGCAAGATTTAGCTAGAAAGAGTAATTGTATTATCATCATTATATTCTATTCTATTATTTAAATTTCAATTGGGTTAGTTTTGTCCCAAATAACCAAGAAATAAATTAGGATAATTGTTGTTTTATAAGCAAATAATGGCCGTTACATAAACTGATAGTATAAGAACAGAAGTAATTCTGAATTAACGTAGAACTAAGCAATTGTTAAAATGTATTAGATTCTTTCAGCCAGAATCTGTGTGGGTGACTAGCTGGGTGACGGGCAGGTGATTTAGTCTGAAAAGCCTCATTTTGTTGTCAGAATCTGTCCTTGGTTACTACCACTCGGGGCCCCATTCACCAATTGCTGTTTGGGCTATTTTGGGAGCTCTGCGCTCCCCTGCTAGTGACGTCTGCTGCTGGGTAAATCTGCAGCTCCGCCGGCCGGGGCCTGCAACCTCAGATGGCTTCAGAAGAACGACAATCAGCGAGAAGATAGAACGGGGGAATGTAAAGTGGAAGGAGGGACGGTGGGGAGGAATAACAGAAGATGCTAGAATTATATATATATTTTTAAAAAGGAAAGGGGTGATGAAATTGAGAGGAGATGGAAGAAACAAATAGGTCTTGGCAACAGATAGGGTAAAAGAGAAGTAGAAAGGGGGTTGTTTGAACTGCATTAAATATTGAAAAGGAATATACAAAACATAGGAGGAAAGTAAGCTTGTCTTTTTTATCTTAGGAAATAGAAGTGAGACGAGAGTTGAAATGAGATGAAATGAGGGGTGAATGAAGAGAGGGTTAGACTTAGCAAAGGATTTGTATCTATGACTTGACAACTGTGTTGGAAACGGAAAGAGAGACGATGGAAGGAGAAGGAAGAGAGGGGGCGCTATTGCACTTTCCACTGAGACAGATTCCACTGAGACAGCAGGGAAGAAGAACAGACGGATGAAAGGAAAGATGTTGAATACTTGATGCCCACATTCAGTGCTAGGTTATTTGGGTTTTGGTAACATTTGCTCTTCATTTAGCTTTCTGCATTTATGACCTCAATAAGAAAATGTCAACTGAAATATGGCTTACAGAACTGCATGTTTGATCTTGGTTATTGTGAAACATTAATTGGATGGGCTATTGGAATGTGCAGTTTGAGAGGGAGACAATTTGTTTTTAGAAAATAACTAGGATCTTGGCACTTTATGGCATTTTATCAATCTAAAAAAGCAATGTAATCCAGTTTTGTACTTTTGTCGTGATCGATAGAAACATATAACCTACACCTGTGTATTCATAAAAATCCTACAGACAGAAAGAAAGAAAAATGCCCTCTTACAAACGTGCAAAAGACAACATAAAGCAACAGACAGTTTCCAATGCTTTATGGCGTGTTCGTGATAAAATTACCACTGGGTATTTGAACATTAATGCTAAACTCTGCTAAGTGATGTGCAGCTGTGACAGCATCACAACATGCGGGTCTCTGGATGAAGGAGCACGGGGAGCTGCAGAGAGCGGTGCAGAGAAGTGAGATACGCAGGAAAACGAGCGGTGTGAGAAAGGCAGCCAGAGAGATAACAGAAAATGTGGAAAGAGAATAGAGAAGAGAGAAACAAAGCAGGAAAATAACGGGAAGACGAGAGAGCGACGGAGAGGAAGGGAAACCAAAGAAGACCGGGAGAAGGAATGAGGCTAGCCGTCCTTCGGCGCTGGGAGAAAGCGTATAGAAGCCTTGATGTTGGTATCTGTAATCGCCTGCTCACTCTGACAGGCTGGTGCAATGGTAGTGGGTTCAGCCCAGGTCAGACTCACTCGCACACATAAACGCACACAAGTGGGGGTTGCTGATTCTGATGACACACACAGAGAGCGTTGAAACCATGTGTTGAGTGTAGCCTATGGGCCTACTAAGAATGACTGTCGACCTACCTCCCATCCCCTATCCCCTATCAAATACGATTTTCTATGAAACACAACTGGCTTTGAATCCTACAGGATAATGAAATGCTGCATCTCTGTCGAGAGATGTTACATGAGTCGGTATATACCAGCCTTAGCAAAGCAATAACGTAAAATATTATTCACAACTGGTTGTGCATATAAAATGATAAGGAATTTTAAGGGAGCAGGAACGACTGTAGATGATGGGAATAAATGTTCTTAGGTCTAAAAGTAAGCAATTTGATTACCAAGTAATTCAGAAGGAGCTTAATTCAGATGTACGCAGATGGTAGGCCTAAGTAAAAGTTTTTGCTGGCAGCAAGCAAGCAAAATTCAAAACACAAGCATAGGCTATATAATAATACAAATAACTGCTTTGCAAATTACGTAAAAACAATAAAAGACAATGGGCTAAACAATGTGAATATTACACAAGAATGCTTTCTAGTCTGCATTACAGCACATACAAATATTGCTATGAACAATGTATGTTATAAAAGGCATGACAGAAAAAAATGTGATATTGTAAATCTTTTACATCCCTAAATAACTGTCAGATACATTGTATCATTTGCATTTAGATTATAATTTTGGCTAGTCATTATAATCTGACATTTGTTTCTGTTTTAATTGGACGCAGCTATGGGTTAGTGGGTAAGCTCATTTACTACACAGCTTCTCTGTCACTGATGCTGCAAGAAGTTCAGATTCGTTCTTTTCAAGAACCGGCGTTCGACACACTTTGTCAGCAACGGTGCCCCCTCGAAGATTTTGTTAACAGGAGAGCCAGGTTTCTTTGAAGTTCTACCAGCTCTGACAAATGCCTCACAATATGGTAGAAGCAGCGTGTTATAGCATTAAAAAGTCCGTCAGAAATTTTTGACTAGTCCTTTCCCATTATTCCTTGTTATACTTCAACTTATTTCTATATTGTAGTGATTACCACTAATCTTTAGGCAATCTACACTTGTGAAAAATGACCCTATAAATGACCTAATACATAATTAACAAACAACGATGCTATAGTACTGTATATATAGGCTAATAACATAATAGGATAATAGGAGATTTATCGTTCAACAGAAAACCTGCTGCAAATTTAAGATAAAGGAGTGTCCTTTTGGATTTGGGTATTCCACATTTTATGTGTCTTTGGTCCTAATAGTACATCAATAAGCCTACACCTTAAAAGAAAAAAGCAATAATCACACAATAATGAATTGAAATGAAGAAATTTACCTTACCCTGTCTTTATAGTGCCAACTTAATTGAAATGTGTCCATAAATGTGTCCCAAAACCTTAAACACTATTCTCATTATATAAATCATTCACACAGGGGCTATACTGGTTAAGGAGTTGAAAGTTTAATCTTCTCCACTGCCTTTAAGAAGTATAGTGCTGTTCTGAGTTATCTGACATACAGAGTTCCTACAGCTGGTTTTACTGCTCTTATTGTTCCATTGTGTGTTTGTATTATTTATTACACTTTTCTCTATGTATCTCTTCTCTATCTATCCTTTTTTCTTTCCTGATGTAAATCCCTTTGAACTGCCTTGTGTATGAAAGGTGTAATACAAATTAACTTGCCTTACCATCTATTTTAATAATCCTAATGATCCTAAATATCTCTCTTGGAGTTTACAAGACCATCTTATAAAATAAGTATTCTATCATGTTAAATTTATAAACCAGTCAACAAGTGCACCAAGATTGTAAATCATCGTTAAAAAACCCCCCCTGAGCGGGTGGTTTATTGATAAACCATCATATATGGTTATCTTTGAGAGACAGATGTGCATATGGACCAAATATGACATTATGCACAAATTGCTTCAAATGGGTGATTTAAGGTTTTCTCGTGTTTATCAGTCATGCGTCCCGGTTCCTGGATAATGTACACAACATGTGAGAACATCAATATGCAGGTGAACCTATCTCACAGCAAATTTACACAGCTTCTTATGTTGACATTGGGACACAGCTTGAGTCATCAGTGCTGGGTAATTATTAGGAATTTGCCCTAACATTATGTACTTGTACAGCTGTACATTTACATGAACAGAAACAGCAGTCTAAAGATTAAACCCATGAACCCCTTTGTGTGAAATGTCCTGGAAGACCTGTACAAACTAGTCAATATTGTAGCCTATAGGGTGTTAATACATATATATAATATATAGGGAGTTAAAGAATAAATTGCATCGCACCTTTATTGACAAGCCAGTTTTCGCTTTAGGTCAACTAATCCTGATAATTATATTGATCTGATATGGAGCAAATGTCGCAATTTGGCTAATCAGCAATAAATACTTGAGTAGCCTACATGAGCTATTAGTGCAAAGGGGAGACAGGGCTAATCATAAAAGCCATAAAGGGACTATAGGTAATTTAACCTATTACTAATTATTTACTAATTAATGGCCGTTGTATGGAAAGTGTTCAATGTCTAAGTATTGGTGTTGCATACTTTAGTGACTGGCATAGAACCTCCTGAATGTATGCCGAATGTAGGCTATATCCCTGGAATACCATCATCTTAAAACCTCAATTTGAATGTTCACATTTGCATTCCTATAGGATCCATTATTTTCTTTTTTTTTTGTCTTTACAGAGCACTGCCAAAATTAGATTAACAAACAAACAAACAAAAACTGTGATTTTCCAAAGCCCATGGCAATAACAATATTAGATTTGCTGAACAGAAGGCAAAGCTTCTGTATAAAATTAGATTTTGAGAGTTTTTTTCTCACACGCGCACCTTTTTTGTTTAGGCTACTTAGCATAGTAGCAAAAAGAGCCAGATGCTAATGTACATCCAATTAGCATTTGTCAACCTCTAGCAAGAAAAACTGGTTTCTTGTCTGCAAACAAATGTCAGTGAACAATATTTAATTGATACTGTTTTAAAACAAAAACAGATACGTGCAATAATGTTAGCCTTTCTAAAGTTACAGGGTAATCTTAAATGTCAGTAATTATTTAGCGTAAAATAGACAAAACATACAATAATGGTATTCCAAAATGGATTAGAGTTTTCCATACCCAATACATGGTCAGTGCCCAGTTAAATAGACAATTAAATTATGGGAAGTCACTGGTGTAGGCCATCATTAATGAAAGTATTCTGGTAGAAATACATTTTCACTAGAATCCACAGCATGAACAGGTATCCAATCAAAACAGGCATCTCACACATTTAATTTTTAAAAGGCTGCCAATGTTCCAATAAAATCCACAGGTGTAGCATTGCAATGAATGGCAATAAATGTCTTTTCTCATATTTATATACATATACATTAAAGACAAACAATATGGGGTATTTCTTCAGCAGCAGACAGTATGCAGCACACACTGCTCTGACTCCCCATGTTAGTACAGGAAAACATCATACAATGTTTACATTACTGTAGATGTAAATATCATTAAAAAAAATTAACGTTTTCCTCGGGACTTTAAGAGATCCAAAACTCTACTAGTACACACTATGTTTTATTTTGGTTTGCCACATTGAGATGTTAACATATACATTGTAGATGACTAATTTTGCATTGCACAAGATAATTCCTTTGATTCTTATCTCTTTTATTTTCAGAGTGTGGATGGTGGCACATTGGGCACGGGCGGCACATTTATAATCATGGGATGGATAAGAGGGATGGGATGAGATGTAGATGGAGAGCTTTTAGGAACATATTCAGTACAAATTAATCTCTCCGATTACGAACACGCTTGGCGAAAATCAAGGTTCCTTGTACAGGTGTTTAATTGTTTCATCCTCTTGTAGAATACGGCAGTGATTATGTATTCCCAATTATTTATATAAAATATATAATATTGCAGAAAGGTAGTGACAACTTTTCCGCAATATTTTTTGGGTGGCAATCAATCCGTTTCTCTCCATATTCCTGTACTTTGAATATGTTTTGTTTCTAAATGAGGTTTTTACAAATCTGTTTCAGTCTACAAAACTGAGGAAGTGGATGGTAGCTGTTTGCTTTGAAGAGTGCATTGCAATCTGTTGGGCCCAAACGACTGCGATGAAAACTCTCAAGTCCTCAAGCCATAGTGGATCTCTAAAACGCATACATTTTAAGGCTGGAATCAGCCCACAAAAGACGTCCGCCATCGTTCATTGAGCCATCTCATTAGGCAATGGTTGTGATAGCAGTAGGATTCGATGCCACCATCTAATAGTCAATAGTAAATATTGTCTGGAAGAAAGCTTTCCGGATCCCATTGCTGTAACATCTTCCACTGCAGAATTATGAAGCATCAGAAATCACAAAAATGTATGTTTGAGGCTAGTCTCAGCAGATCATTTTTTATTAGAAACCTTAATTTAAATTAGGTTTACATTATGGGAAAAATGTGGTTTAAATCAGGGTTAGGGTTACATAAGGGTTAGGGTTACATAAGGGTTAGGGTTACATTAAGGTTAGGGTTAAATTAGGGTTACATTAGATATAGAGTTAAATTAAGATTACATTATGCAGAGTTCACACTATGCAACTTTGAAAGTCGTCAGATCACTGTACTGCTCACATTACATGTCTTTTAATCGGGTATCTTAAAGTCATTGTGAGTTTCACATTACATGATTGATCAACGACAGGGGGTCACACATTACAAAAGGTTTCACAATGACATGGAGCGTCAACATGGAGCCGGTACATTTCTCTACATGCCTTCTTTCACTCCCAAAAATTCGCATCACTTATGTGATGAGACAAGGGATACGTTTTTCTTCTAGCAGTTCATTTACGGTTACGCAGGTTACTCCTCTGCTTGTTTTCCTCTCACCCATGTCTTGCACTCTCGCCTATGTCTTGCACTTACATGTACTGTATATTGTCACTACTGCCATTGCCGGTCACAACACCTTTCAAACTACAGATATTTAACCTGCTAAATATCTAGTTGGGAGTTGCGACGCATCGGTGACAGATCGTGTTGTGAGCAGTTCAAACTACACGATTGTTGCTCACTGGAGCGTGCTATGATTTTCCTCCGAGCAAGGGCTTTCGTCTGAAATGTCTAACGAGCGAAAAACTGGGCTAAAATTGTGTAGTAGGACCTAGGCATTAGTATTAGGGTTCCTGTATATGAACTAGGATCTAATAAACTAGGATCTACAATGCCCTTGGTTAACTTTTCACTTGTCAGCATGTGGGTTAGAAGTGAAATTTATCACAGGATCTTGAAGGTGGTTCATCTACTTCAAAATAAGACAAATTGTCACATTATTGATCAAAAATACCTTAATAGGGCTTAAGTGCTACCCCTCCAGACTTCTGACTTTGTGGGGTCAAGATATACTTACAAGATACAAGTGCATTTGTTTCAATATTTTAATATCCCCAGGGCTCTTACTAACTCTGTAACTAACTCTATATACTGTATCTAATATATATCAATAACAATAATTATAATAATAATGACAAAGTGCATTCCCACCACAGTACTTTGCACATTTTTAATCCGCTAATGTAGAATGTATTTTTTTTCTGTTTGAAATAAGTAAAAGTTGGACAGATGGATAAAAGATCATAATCTAATTCATGAAAAGTACAAGAATGTAATTTCGTCAAAATGATAACAAAAAGTATTCATTGAATTTGGATTAAATAAATCTCTGCGTATCACAGAAAAAAAAAGAATAATAATGAATTATGAGATTTTAACAACAAAATTGGGGAATTACAACAAGTAAGACAGTAGTGTTGGCTTACAAAGCAGCAAATGGAACTGCCCCACTCTACCTCCAAGCTATGGTAAGATTCCAAGCCCCAGCCAGAGCACTTAGATCTAGCACCTCGAC
>JAODLI010023628.1:0-21385 GCA_027575585.1 Percopsis omiscomaycus | reverse complement strand
TTGAACCCGCTATTCCGCCTGTGCTTGTTCCTCGGGCTCGCGCCTACTCTCACACTTACCACACACCAGCCGTGACACATCCCTTGCTGTATGTAGACTAGTGGGGCTTTGGTGTGTCGCACATGCGCAGTCAACACACACAGGTTCGCGCAGACACAAACTTTTGGAGGTACGTGGAAGTAGGCCTATACTTGGGCCATAACATTAAGTAGACACTATTGAAAATAATAATAATAATTCTATAAAAAATAATAACATAAGCAGATCATTCTATTTCATCCCCCTTTCCCCCAAAAGGCATCTTCCAACTCCGTGTTGAGAACCACTGCATATCCTAGTCGACTTTGCAGTCCTTGACTTGACATAGCCACTGAGCTGAAAGCCATCTCTGGCAGAAAAGTACATAAGGCTGTTACATTCTTTTTCATATTTGGGTGATGATTGATGTGGCGAGTCTGCTTTCCCACCATCTGATCTCTCGACAATTTGCTATATCCAACCATCCAATGAATGCCCTCTCCATCTTGGGTTACACCTTGTCCCACTCGGGATTGGCTGTGAGCTGAGACTGCCTTGTCAGACAAGGCGTTCCTGTACTCTCAGGTGCAGAATTGGCAGAAAGCACCCTTAACTAACTGTTTATTGTAACCACACTGAAACACAGGTTATCCTTGTCATTGGCAGCAGATGTGGATATTTTTAGCCCGCTGTGTAATGACCGGCTGCAGCAACAGTCAGCCAGATATCACCTCTCTTCATGTCTTCACTTTACTGATGACAGCTCAGACACATGCAGCAATCAGACAAAGCACTGGACCGTGCAATAAGACTATGTGTGTCTTGGTGTAGACAGCTAGGTGGATCAGGAAAAAGTAAGTGTGTTAATATTGTATATTAATTAATAAGTAGAATTCTAATTAAGTGGAATTATTTTCCAATGCAAATGTAGCACACAAACATGCATACACACACACACACACACACACACACACACACACACACATACACTAACTATCCTTTTACACTGCAGGCGCAGAATCATCATTTCCTCCCAGAGGAGGGCAAGTGACACCCAATCATCCGTGAGCAGGGGGTAATTGGAGCTCATCGTGGCTTATTCTGAGCATGAGAAACACACAGAGGTCTGAGGACAGGACAGCGACAAAGCTCCAGTCTCCCCACTGCCCATGGCACATGAAGGAGGCACATTAGCAAAGGACCCTGGGTAATATTTTGCAAAAGAAGCATCCGGACACTCGGGGAGAATCACACTGCTTTTTGTAGCCTTTATTTGGACATACTGCGTCCTTGTGGTTTCAGGCAGGACAAGGGCAATGGGGCCGGAGAGGAAAGATAGGGGGAAATAACATGCCACTGACATGCCGCGGATTTGACAGCAGTAAAAAAAAGAATGCAGTGATTTTTTAACTTTTTGAGCCACAACCCCCAAAAACAAGTATTAAAGCATCATGTGACCGCCTTTTGAGGGTCTGGACCCTTACTTTGAAAACCACTCAACTAACGAGTTAAGAACATATGAAAACGAGTCCCCATTTTTTTCACCAACCTACAGTTAAGGTGTTTGGGGGCCAAAGGTAATCCTTACTTCAAATGAATGACCTCTTGTGGTCCAAATTATTAGCATTATGTGCTGCGTTGGTGGTGAACCAAGCACTAAACTGTCTTAGAAGGAGATTACAGGGTCTTTAATGTGTTTTCTGACATTAACGTGGGATCTGGCTAGCTGTTTACCATGAGTGCTTGTTGACAGCAGCACACCTGCTCTTTCCTGGTCCAAATCTGGCCCGGTGCCAGCCTCTAAATGCACCAACCATGCCAATGATACAGCCATATTGGGCAAAGACTATATCTATATATATATATATATATACAGCCATAGAAAAAATTAAGAGACACATTTTTTTAAATATAATAATATTAATATAAACGTTACAAATATTTAAAAAATGTTTTTTAAATGTGCATTGGTATCTTAATTGTATCCATGTATGCATACAGTTTATGTGTGTGTGTGTGTGTGTGCCTGGATCCATCATGTGTAAAAATGAAGTGGGTGTTAATAAAGCATAATAAACAAAAGCATACAATAAACATATCCTATAAAACATAGTTCCCCTTATACTCCCACACCCCCAACATCCTTTCTAAATTCTCTAAACTCAGCCGTTTTGTAGAGTGGACGTCTGACAAGTGCAACTGTCAAATTACACCACTTTTTATCGTACGTCATTGTAATGTCCCACGACTAGATGGCAATGCATTTAAACCCACCTATTATTACAATGGGATACATGGACAGAGACCATCTACGGGCATGGATGTCTCCTGCCAGATTATGCTGAATGCTGTGTCACAGCCATTTAAAAATAAAGGCGGCAGCTCTGCCTTGCTGATGGTAATTGTATAATGGTAGACCAAGAACTCTCTGGTGACCTGATAGGTTGTTTGGACAAGCATACGGCACACACATTAGACCTTAATGTCTTTAATCTACATCATTCAACCAGCACATTAACACACAGTGGAGCACAACATACACATAGTACTGTTGAGGAGAAGGAAGTCCCAGGCTCTAATTGTTGAAATATACAACATTTAATTAATAAAAACAACAAACCTTAGTGTAAGTAAAAATAATAGTTATAAGAGATTAAGAAAGAGAGGCAATTAAATTAGGAAAAATATACAAATGCTCAATATTAATTAAATGAATAAAAAAACATAATTCAAATTTAAAAAACACATAAAATCCAAGACACTATACTACTAACCCTAACACTAACCCTATTGTTTTAATTAAACAGTGGAAACATTCATACTAATCTGTCTGGATAGCAGAGTAGGCCTATAGTTCTTATTTGAAAAGATAGAAGCCTCTTGCTAAAGCTAAAAATGTATTGACTTAACATGCAAAACAATACAACAGTTAAAGAGCAAACATGAGATCAGCAGTAGTTACTGTACTGTATTACATGGAGCAACAGATGTGACCCATTTCAAGCTCAGACTGACATGTGCGTTTGCTGCAGGCAGTATAGTTGCTGCATTGTTTTCAAGGTTAAACATCAAGAAATGTACATATGCATTTATGTAGCATCCATATAATTTTTTGACTACAGTATGTGTGTCTGTATTTTGTTTCTGTGCTCATGCTGTGGGGCTTAAGTGCATACTTACACACTAATCGTATGCTATGAAATCAAACCACAGAGCAGCTAAGCACGGGAAAATGACTGTTCAGCGATAACATGATGCTAATACACACAAGCACTGAAAAACTGCTGGCAGTGACAGGCGCAGCCAAGGATGGCAGGAAAAAGTGATGAAAAGCAAGACTGTCACCTCTGACCTGTACACACATACACGTGCCCACACAAACACACACACAGACACACACACACACAGTGGGACAGCTGTGGAATATCTCAATGCTTTAAAAGGATTTATGAAGGAACAGAGCACATAGTCACGCAGCACTATTAAACATATAATATAGCTAAAAAGCTAATCTTAACCGGGATGAGGTTTGCATTAGGTGCCTATAGTGTCAGAAATGAATGAATGCATATACAGTACATGGAGATAAGGTCCTGTAACAGACTTCTACTAGAATCATATACCTAAACATAGACATTTGGGCCTTCACTATAACTACAAGAAAGAATGATACGGCTTCTTTGATATGTATATAATATTTAAGCGATTTTATGAGCATACCCAGGATACACCTCCCACTCCAGTAAATACAAACGTAGTCCATGCCGTGTCCTGGCCACCATGCATCTCCCCCCAAAAGGCAGAGGGAAGTCCCAGGCTAAACCAGCCCATCTGCCCCCCGCATCCCCAACGCTCCTTTGCAGCTTAGATCGTGTCATTCACACCCTAAGCCGTCTGCTATGCGGAGGGCACTGCTCTAGTTGCAAGGCTACAACTATATTTCAAGTTAAAAATGCAATGAGTCAGGGTAACCCCTGGTTACGGCTCAAACAAACTAGAAACAGCTTAGTGTCACAGTTCAAGTATGCTGCAATGGTAAGAACTCTATTAAGGCCCCAATATAAGGAACAACAACAAATAAAATAATTTGAAATTTACTTCCTGGAGACCATATACTTTTGTCAGCATAAAAAAGCAAATGTGATCATTTTAGTGTGATCAACAATCAATAAATTGTCTTTATATCGATATCTTTATTGAGCAGTTTCATATGTGTCATGTCAGCTTATGCACAGAATTTTTGCTAGCTGTGCTCCGCTTCATGGAATATTCGAACAAATGTCACACCAGATTTTAAAAGCAGAAGTGGCAGCAAAAAAATAGCAGCAAATTGTATAAATGTATATGAAAAAAAGATTGCAGATTTAAACTCATTATTCAGTGAACTTTTAGTGACAGATTTAAATAGAGTGCAATCTAATCTTTAATAGTGATATTAAATACCAACTAGGATAAGGCTGGAATGAGGTATAAGATAGTTCTTAAAATATTGCAACTTTTCAGATTAGTTTCACTAATTTACATGTAATGGCCGCATGCAGGGAAAACAACAGTTACATGAAAGCAATTCAGAGGGAGCAGGAAAAACTCATATATTTAATCAGTTTCAATTCACAAAATATAATCAGAGGAAGACACAAAACCAATATTGCAGAGATGAAGAGAAGGCTTCTTGCAAGCACCTGCTAATGAAAGCCTGAAGGACTCTTCCTGGGTTGTGTGATCCACAACACGTGTCAGGGAAGAACAGTGGGCTAGTGTAGTTGTGAGTGTGTGTGTGTGTGCATATTAAGGTCTGCATAAGGACACTTATTCAGGACACAAAAGGACACTTTTTCAATAGCATAATAACAAAGCAATATATAAACAACCATGAACACCATTGAAAAATGTATGCATAAATTCTAAAACTAGATTCAAAATATTGACAAATACTCAAAAGTGTGTGTCTGTCAACTTGTAGTTTTTGTCTGTCATTTGTTTTGTCGCTGTGAATGTATCTAGGATAATTATGTATCTATGACGTTAGTCATTATTGTTACTGCAGATTACACGTGTGCATGCATGCACACACACATGCAGACCTTAATGGCTAGTGCCAGGACAGTGGCAATGATGATAGAATAAAACTGTTGGAGGAATGGTGAAAAAGGGGGGTGTAGAGGGGAGGGCGCGTCTTGGCTGAACTTGAGCGCATGACTGGCATGCCCCCACCACAGCTGGTCTGATAGAAATAGATGGAGCTGTAACTCAGCCCCAGGCCGAATGCAGGAGCAGGGATGAATGCAAGGAAGAACGACGTTACTGTTCTCTCTGTCTGTCTTTCTGTCTGTCTGTCTTTCTCTCTGTCCTGTCACAGTGCTTAAAGAGATTATAAAGCATGCTGACATTCATACATTCAAGTTTATAACCTGTTGACATTGGTTTCAAGACAAACAGCTGCTGTCTACTCAGTAAATGGCACAATAGCATAATTATCTAATTGTAATAACTATTAATGATAATAACTGAAACACTAAATATGGATAATTCGGTGTATATGAAGACCAATGTCTTGTATAAACAATACATTTGGGTTTTTGATAGGAACGATTAAGTGGTCTTTCCCAATATTTCCCAACACTGCATAATATATAAAAAAATTCATCCCCATTGGAACACAGGACATCAGCATTTAGAATCTTACAGATATGGCTATATAGGTAGATACAATGTATTTAAATAGAAAATCGACACATTGAAAGAAACTATTGTTTCTGATTGGCTAAGTGAGTAACACCTAGCCAAGCCAGGGTGTGGCCTGGCACTTATGGCCATAACAGAAGCTAACTTTAAAAATACCAAAAATTAGGGTCATTATACAAACATTAATTGCTAGAATTTATATATGCTATTTTTTATCACAATAAATGAAGTCATATTGCTTGCCTCAATTACTTTGAAATGGTGTGACACTTGAGCACCTTGGAGAGAGAGAGATACACAGCCGTTATCTGTCTATGTCTGTCTAAAAACAGAATGAATAAAATGCCCAATCTTATAAAGCTTATAAAAGCTATAAGTTTAAAGCTTTTATGGTTCATTTTATGTTCCTTCCCATCAATAAACCTTACACCTTTTAGGCATCATCAGGTGGTTAGGGAGAATATACAGATACAGAATATATACTGTTATTTGTTGTTATACCTACCTCTACTGGTTTTGTTTAAAATCGTCTTCTGACTGCCGTGCTGATGCTGATAGTTGAGCGCTCTTGTGTATTTGTCAAATATAATCCAATGGGTTGTGTGTGGGGGGGGGGGTGGACACACCCTGCGCTGAGCTGATTAGCAGACACAAAGTTCATCCTCATAACCTCATTATCCTCTAGTACAACAAACACAGGCCGGATTAGGCTTTTGTAGTGGCCCAGTCTGGGTTCTGCCCTGCAGTCCGTCTCATCCTACCAGGGCCAAACACTCTCGTTGGAACCTCTAAAGAAAAGCCCTTGTGCTCTGTTATTTTCTTTACTTTACCCCACCTCCTCCATCCTAGCAGGAAGTCTGGTCTTCCTGAAAACAGGCAGCTAGAACACCGGGCCACCTGCAAGTGTGTGAACCAGTGCAATGAAACCAGTGCAGCAAAACAATGACCTGCTGGGGAGCAACAGAAAGTGTATTCCTCCTCTGTGCAACAAGCTGACAAATCCTTACCCTGGTGTATACACACTGTTAAAAATGTGTAATTTTCAAAATTTGGCTACAAGGGGGCTGAGAGAAAAAAGTTTGCTGTAAAAACACATACACATACAATATACGGTATATAGGCCTGCACGTGGGTGTGTGTATGTACTACACTACACTACATTTATTCTGCTTTACAAATCAGTCTGAAAACTCTTTATTCAAAGTATTTTGTCATAGTGGCGGTGCCAATAAGAGCAATCAGTCAGCAGTCAGTAAGTCAAATCATTAGCAAGCGATAACTAATCAGAACAAATGTTAGACAGAGATTGTTTAATACAGTACCGGTGCTAGAAGAGGATTAAACCACCTTACATCAGTCAGAACAAGAACCCTGTGGGGATGATTTTCTGAACACAGGTACTTAAATGCTGTCAGCACCAACTGAACTCGACGCTGATTGGGCTACATTTCTGTAACAGGCTGACACATTATTTTAAATGGAGAGTTCCCAGACTAATATAGGATTGGAAGAAAATCATAGAGGCGGGGTTTGTTAAATCAGTTTAGTTTCAGAGGATAATGTGTAATATGCAGTATGTGACACAATGACAATCTGATATTTTATTAGAAATAAATTAGCTTTGATCAATGAGTCCAACAATCGCAATCTGGACCTGAAAAAAATTAAACCACTTCTACACTGGTTAGGTAAAGTAAAGATGCTCTGTCTCACACACACACTAGAAGTTAAAGTGGTTGTGTGCGTGTGTGTGTCAGCTGCAGGTGACAGGCCAATCAGGACACGGATGGTTTCTGACACTGGGTGGTGAAGAACCTTTTGTTTACTCCGTTGCTTTCCTCCTCTCCTGCAGTCCTGTATCACCACACCCAACGCAGCCTCCACCAGCATGGCAATCACCGGCTTCTTAGCATCTTCAGATATCACGTCTGCCATCAACGCTTGTAAAGGTAAGCTGTTCGGTGATGGGGACTTGTTGTTCATAACAAAATGTACATGCAAAAGTGTTCTAAGGTTAGGGTTATAAATATTTTGTAACCATTTATCTAAAGATAAGTTGTAACTTTTCCTTAAGGAAAAATTTGTCTTTTTTTTGAGTCTCTTATTTTGGAAAATAAATTTTTAATTTGTTAATAGTGTGTTAGTGTGTTATTGAAACAAGGTGCTGATACGTGTATGTTGTACAGTCTGCGTGAACTTCTATTAGTGGCATAATAAAACATGATTCAGGTTTTATTGATTTTTAAATCATCATTGGCCCTTTCATTTCCAGCGAAAGATTCCTTTATTCCGAAGATATTTTTCAAGACAGTGGGCTTGTCCAAGAAGTCTCCTACAGAGATTGAACAGGTTTTCAATATCTTGGACCAAGATAAGAGTGGCTTCATTGAACAGGATGAGCTCCAGTTGAGTCTGAACATGTTAAAAACGATCCTAACCAAACTACACCTCCACTTATGGAATTCAATTAAACTAAATGAAGATTTATCTGTAACGTCCAAGATGATTCTTTCATCTCCCAAATGTTTAATCTGATTTTCTCCTGTATTACATTTTCATACGCTGGCTGCAGCATATCTGTATACTGCATATATTGTGTGTATATATCATATACTGTATGTCATAACACTTTGATGGATTCTTTACTTGTGTATATATGTTGTGTCCCATAATACTGTACTGCCTCAATGCTCCTCTTCAGGCTATTCCTCCAGAACTTTTCCAAGGGGGCCAGGCCCCTGACAGCAGCAGAAACCAGAGCATTCCTTCTGGCCGGAGACTCGGACGGTGATGGGAAGATTGGATGGGAAGGTAGAGTGGGTCTGAATAGTCCACCTAAATGTTCTAGCTGAGTCAGGAGTCACTGAGTCACCAAATCAGCTGCTGAACTTTAGTTCCTCAGAAGCAATCTTTGAACTGGTTGCTAGGCAACCACAAGGTAGCAAACAGCAATCACTTGGCACAGGCTGACAAGTCACTGACAGAGGATTACATTGTTTACAGTATGCAAAATTAGTAGTACGATTTTACTGTTTTTGGCTGCTCAGGTAGCAGAGTAGTGTGTCAATTAGTAGTATTGGTATTAGTAGTATTGGAAATAAATTCTTTCTTTCTTTTTTCTTTTTTTTTCCTTATAGAGTTTTCTGCCCTGGTCAAATCATCATAATGCAAACTTTACCCATGGCTGTGTGCTGTTGATGTGAAACTGGTTTTTCCAGATATGGAGCAATAGTGTGGGATTCGTTCAGCTGTGT
The DNA here is from genome assembly GCA_027575585.1 of Percopsis omiscomaycus. Taxonomy (NCBI): domain Eukaryota; kingdom Metazoa; phylum Chordata; class Actinopteri; order Percopsiformes; family Percopsidae; genus Percopsis; species Percopsis omiscomaycus. The sequence continues at coordinate 12,428 of JAODLI010023628.1, read as the reverse complement.
GTAAACTGAGTATTGGCTGTAGTTTAAATGGAAGTTGCATGCTGTAAAGGAAAAGACACCAAATAAACAGTTAATTGAGTAACTTTTGTCTCAAAAGCTTTTAGTCTAAAGGTCTATCTAAAAGACAGCTTTAATGTGGTAGCAGCAAACATAAATATGCTATACATAAAATATACAAAGCATGTTTACAGGCACACTCATATTCTACTATTATTCTGTTAATATTGTTAATAGTGTAACACTAATATAGTGTCATAGTGTGACATTAAACGATTTGGGTATGACCCAGTCGGATCAATTTTGCCTCTTTTAACTAGCCTATCTCTATACATTACAACGCCACATGAGTCCGAATGCCACACATCCTTTTAGAGGCGTTGGCTTACAGAGGATGTGCATTGCTGTCAGTTTGCAGTTTACATGCAGCCAATGCACACCATCATATTTAGACTAAAATGTAGGCCTAGGCCACCTTCGATGTCGCAATAGGGTCGCATCCCCCAAAGCAAAGGATAAAAATAGCCCAATTTGACAAGTAGACACATTTTTTGCAAAACCCATTGCAAAGCAAACGGTGTAAGTTTCAGCTTGAGGAGGGGGAGGATAGAGTATAAAATGAAGAGAAGAATGCTCTTGGCTCACCCGGCTTTCAACTGGAATACATTGACCTAGGTCCTCGCAAAGGTGAGTTTCACAGAGCTTCCATCCTTCTTCCATCCTCAACTGGAGATTAAAACAATTTCCTGATTTGAGATTCACTCAAGGATGCAAGGATGTTTTTCCCCTTGTAGAGCAGCAGCTCTATGAAAGAAACTTATGCATCTCAATAAATTGCCATGGGACTGTATTACTTCTCTACTGCAGTGCTCTGCTACAAGTTACGGTTAAACCATCATCTGCCTGTGACCGGAGGAATTCAGTCGTGGATTTCCAAGATGCTCCAACTTGAACATATGTCTAAGACACACATTTAGTCTATGTTGATAAGTTAGCTAGTGCTCTTGCAACTTTTACCATCTAGTTCAGCTGTGCCACGTTAGCTAGCTCAAGCAATCTCCTAATGCTCAAGATGTTCTGGAGACACCAGGGCCTACGCCTCTCGAATTTAGAAAGAAATTGTTTAATTTGATATTGTTCAAATGTGCAATTGTTTAATATCATACTGTATGTGTGACATTATTATGGTGACAACTAAAAGTAAATGTTATTCTTTGTAGAATAATCAAAAATGGCTTTTGCTGGAATCCTCAACGATGCTGATGTCGATGTAGCCATCAAGGCTTGCGCAGGTATGACATTATAATACCTTAATGAATACACTAATTTATTTATTTACACATTCAGAGGCCTTTAGATTTTCCTAATTGACTGTTCAGTTGACAGTATAAATAATCTCCAGTAGAGTAGTTTACAACATGTAAAGGATAATCAAAGTTGCTAACTAAAAATTCTCTCTTATAAACATTCTAATTTACTCTCTCTCACTCCCCCTCTCTTTGTCACGCATTCTCTGTCGCTATCTATCTTACTTACTCTCTTGTCAGCTCCTTCTCTAATCCACACTGTACTTTTCCTCCTAGCTGCCGACTCCTTCAACTACAAGGACTTCTTCGCCAAGGTGGGCCTGTCCGCCAAGACCCCTGATGACATCAAGAAGGCCTTCTTTGTGATCGACCAGGACAAGAGTGGCTTTATTGAGGAGGAGGAGCTCAAGTAGGAATCACTAACTAATGATAACTTTAGCCTCATTGTTTACAAACAATTTCAAAATTAACATTTTATTTATATCCTAGTGGTTACTTTATTATTTAAATACCAATTCTGAATATAATAATGCTATTATTAGGTTTGTCCAGCTTGGACAGGACTGTTAAAATGATATACCCAATTCAACTTCATTTGAAGTGTAACAAAAAGAAAAACAATTTTGAAAAACTTTTGGCAATTTTGTAGTCCTTTAAAATTGTTCTGTAACAGACAGCTAGAGAAGTAGCTTAATGCACCAGATCCTCTTTACTGCCATCTCAGGTAGATGAGGGTCTGGTTTACTCTCATGAGACATGGTTTGAGTTTCTGTTGCTCTTTTATTTGCCTTATTTACAACATTTACAATTTTTTTACAAAAAGGTGAATTACTAGTGTTTTTCACAAGTACAGCTAACCCATCCAACCTGAATCAAAACATGTAGTTCAATTAATATTTAAATTGTATTTACATTATCCATTACACTTGTTCAGGGGCTCCCTCAAGAATTGAGGGAGACTAATATTTATTAATTTCTTCACATATTTTACATTTATATACATTCTGGTATAGATCTGAGGTGAATCATATTATGGTGAACAACCAGGTTTGTTACAGATATACCCTTTAAAACCCTTGATGGTCCCTGGTTGCTATTTTGAACCACAACATTAGATTAGAATAGCCCCACCTGCTGGCCATTTACCAGAGTGTCTTATTTCCCCAGGCTGTTCCTGCAAAACTTCTCTGCTGGTGCCAGGGCCCTCACAGATGCTGAGACCAAGACCTTCCTGAAAGCGGGTGACAGTGATGGAGATGGTGCTATTGGAGTTGACGGTAACCAATCACAGTCCTTTATTTATTTATGTCACTGGTGACAATCATTTTATCCACTTCACTGGTTTTCTAGAGATTGTATAAAACATTCAGAGGTTCATTTTTGAAATACCATGACAACTAAAGCATTGTTAGTTATTTTAAGGATTTAAGGAGTTAATTTACAAATTAGGTTCAGTAGGGTATCAGACCTGTCAGCTACAGTCTACCAGCCAAAATCCATTTATATATCCCAATAGATTATTGACATGGATGGAAAATAGAATGAATGTCTAATGTGCACATCCAGAGTTTATTCTCTACATTATATGGTGACTGGATGCCTAATCATAACCAATTAACTGCTATAAAATGTAATTTTCAATCTTTTGGAATTATCAGTATTATTAATTACTTTTTTTGTCTCCTTCATATCCACAGAATTTTTGGCCCTTGTCAAAGCATAATCCCATTCTGCGGATGTCCTGACTCTGTCAAATAGCTTTTTTATATTCATTTTATTTATGAATGTGACAGGCCTGTACTGTAAACTTTATGACGCAAGAGTGTGTTTACCGCCCATGTTTTTACACTTTTTTCAACATTAACGCCGTACCATAAAGCTATACAGTATTACCACTCATTTGCACTTTTTGAAAATGAAATAAACTCTTATTTCGATTAGAAACACAATGCTTTGTATTACATTTTTGGACTATTAACAGTCGCAACCACACACTGAGAAGATTATAGTGTGAACTAGGCTAAAGCTGTACAGGATAACGTTTTGCGGTTAAATTGCTTTTGATTCCTAATAGTATTGTAATTTGTCTTCCTAAGGCCCAGTGAAACCAGCAGCATTTTATTAGATCCCTAACATTTGCTGTTACAGCCCTTATTGCTCTCCGGTGTACACTGATTTCTGTGACTACAGTGGAGGAAATTTTGTTTTAAAAGGTTTGCTGAAAGTCAAAAGATGACAACTTTCAAAACAAAGTGCAGTTGTGTCTCATGACCAGATGGTGCTGCTAACATTCCAAATTATCATATGCATCTTGAATTAAGCAGAGAGGCTAAATTCTAAATATAATAAATTAGATTAAATTAGACGGCCTCTCTAAATTAGAACATAGTACATAGATCAATGAGACAAACTGTATAACATAACATTGACTACGTTTACATGTACACACGTGTATTCTACTAGTAGTCAGAATATGTCAGTACTCCACTATACAAATACAGCTATAATTTTTTTATTTTTAAAATGACAATAGTCATAATGTTTAGCAAAACTCTGATTGATATCCCATAATATCCCTCATAGTTTATTCAGAATAGCTAGGTTTAGCTGTTTACATGACCCCTATCCTATTCATATGTCATATTTAAAAGAATAATATAAAACATGAGTGTGTGCATATACAAGCTCAGTGTTCCAGGCAGCGCTTATACGGAGGCCAGCAAAGGGTTTAGGGTTTCACTGCTACCACAATTACAGAACTTTTTGTCAATGAAGCACATTTATTTGCAACCTTCTCTCAGATTGCAGGGCGCGGGGGTGACATAGAATATGGGTCACTTCTATTTCAGATGCAGCACTAATCAAAAAGACCAATAAAATAACCACTCACTGACTGAGTGATAGGGAAAAAGGCATTGTAACTTATTTATTGATATAGAAAAAAGTTGGCCTGGTCTCAACTAGCTTTTACTATACAACATTACAGGAAATCTTAAAATATCATCTTAATGTATGTATATGGTTGGCATACTTAAATTTAGCTGAACTTGTTCAGACAAATTCAGACCAAATACTGTACAGTATTTGAACATTTGGAGGGTTGTTAACTGTAAAATGTTTGATAGACAGATGACAGTTGTTTGACGTGCAATATAAACCCTGATATTGAAGAAGGATGTGAGGCGTTCCAGTAACCATAGTTAAGTCGTATGACAGGTGTCATATGACCTCCCCAAATGTTCTGGGAAAAACAAAAATGTCTTTCTTTGCGAACTTACTGTGTATTGGTCCACATACAATTCTAAAACTCATGAATTACAAAAATATTTGACTGAGAAAATACATGCAATAAATATTTATATTTAGCCACATCTAAGATCAAAATCTTGGTTTATACTTCAATGTGTGCCAGGAAATAATGATCATGTTATCATGGAGATAATTTTATTCTGACTTTTTCAGAATATCCCAACATTTTCACATGTCCTGTGTAAGTAAGTGTAAGTGTACATGAATTAGCAGTATTCAGAATATGATAATATTTAGAATATGTTGCAGGTTATGTAAACAGCATATTCCACTTAGCTATTCTGAAAAAAATTGTTTTTTTTTCCAAATGGAGTTTTAGTTTTCTTCTTATAAGGGCAATAAACTCGCGTAAACCTGGGCATTGTTTTGTATCACGAGATTACACAATCAGTAAAAACCTGGCTGGAAAACCAGTTTAAAAGATGACATAAATGTGGAAATATTAGCTTTCTGTGTTTTCTCTCTGTGTCTGTTCTCTAACTCCCCTCCTAAAGCAGGACGGCAGCACTGTGTATCTGTAGGAGGTTAAATAATTTCACCTACAGAGGTAAGAATCACCATACTGTATGTCTGACTTGAAGTTGAAGTTTTAATCACGTTAAAACATTGTTGAATCGATCTTTCTGAACAGTGAAGTACGCACATAATAATAGTAGTAATAGTATTAATTCTCTTCAAAATGACAAACCAAATCCAGCACTAATCCATCACGACTTGACCTTTCTGACAGCAAAATGCTAGTCAACTCATTGGTACGCACAATGAATTCCTGAAAACAACAGTTAGAAGATTTTACGTGTTGTTAAATTGTTATATAGAAGACATTACCATCTGTATATTTGGAATGTACTAGAAAATGATTATATAAATTATATTGTTATAAGTAGCTATGGTATATGAATCAGGGTAATCAGCATATTGATTAGAAATGGACTACAATTTACATCCAACATACACTCTAAATTATCAGATAATTTGGAGAATTTGAAGAAATGAAAACACAATGTTTACCTTTTTTTCTTAATATGTAGAGGTGTGCAGTTTTATATGAGCTAAGACTGCTTCGCCAGATGGTATATTTCACCCAAATCAGCAGCATATATTATTAGCTCAATGCAATATCAAGCACTTTCTTCCTTGCCGTACCATTTGGGCATCTTCATTTATGTACATATAAATAGAACAGCTCTGACTACTGGACACATTTTTTTTCAACTGACCGCTTTGCAGACGGTGTCTATTACATATGCTTCATATTTCGGGTGAGCGAAGGTATATAAGCAAGTCAGCAAGGCCAGGGACCTTACTGCAGTGACCAGTTTCATCTTAGTGAATCCACTCTAGGCCTAGACAAACCTGAGGTGAGTCCCACTAAAGAGACATGCAGCTTTGGGCAGGTCTACAGCACAACTCCAGTTGTGCTCCAGCTTTTTGGAAAGCACTTGGAACAACAGAATCAAACTTGGCTTTGCACCACATGAGAAATTCAAAGGAACAATGTCCATGTCAAATGTCCAGCCACAACTGCAAAGGATATTGAATCTTTTGCCTTGGAGGTCATGGTTTTTTTAAAAGTGGACTACCCTTTCTAGTACTCTGAACTTATCTGAAAGGAATATTGGCAGAGAGGAACTTTGACATTGATTGCATGGCTTCATAGTGATGATGTTTGTAATGCTACTCAGTACTGGCGTGTGAAGAACAACAATTAATGAATACAGCCTTTCACCATGAAATGCAGCTTCCATCTGACTGGTGTCTTTTCTCCTCCCATTCAGATAATAATGGCATTTGCCGGTGTTCTTAAAGATGCTGACATCACTGCAGCCATTGAGGGCTGCAAAGGTAAGTCCTTTACAGAATCATGCATTCTGTAGTTATGACTACAGACTTCAGTATGTGGACTGAACTACATATAGTTAGTATGCTTTCCATAGTTGATGTGATAATGCAAACGCTCATTAAATAGATACAATTTTGCAGCAGGGTTATAGTCACATTTCTTCTCATGCAGATATGCAAGAATATCTGTGCGGTACATTAAATTACTGGTAGATGCTTATTGTACAAATTCCAAGTATTTTAAAGTATTTTAAAGCCTACTATTTTAGACTGAGAGGAATTACTTTCATCAGAAGCTTCATCAGCATTGTGTCTAAATGCAACTCTGCCTATGTAAGTGTGAATTTAAAAAAATATATTTTCAATTACTCACAACAACAAAAATACATGTTACAACTTATGCAAATGCAAAAAATTTGTGAACAATCAGAATTTCTCAAAATATGTGATATATGTAGTGGAAGTATGACATATTGTAAAGAATGTCTATATCTTATCTCTTATTTCTCAGCTGCAGGCTCATTTAAGCACAAGGATTTCTTCGCCAAGGTTGGTCTGGCTGCCAAGTCTGCTGATGATGTGAAAAAGGCCTTCGCCATCATTGACCAAGACAAGAGTGGCTTCATTGAGGAGGATGAGCTCAAGTACGCAGCCAACCGGACTAGACATGTCAATAATAGCCTGACAGCCGGACCAGACCAGACCAGACTAGAATATCAATCGCACTTTTCATGTTTTAGTGATCTTGCAGATTCGTAATTTAACAGATTTGAAATCAATTCATTTTGGGATGTTGTGGTCTTCCAGGCTGTTCCTGCAGAACTTCTCTGCTGGTGCAAGAGCTCTGACGGACGCAGAGACCAAGGAGTTCCTGAAAGCTGGCGACTCAGATGGTGATGGCATGATTGGAGTTGATGGTGAGAAAGTATATCTGACCCAAATTACTTTTTTAGAAGAAGGGTTATAACTGGCATTATCACTAGTGATAATCAATGTTCTTTAAAGCAACTTAAATGTGCCACACTGCAAAGTTGTATATCAGAAGATGCAAACATAGCGTCTTCATGTTAGACGTGCAGTTAACGCTCCTTAAAATCTTACATAAATATGATCTAAAGCAGAGGCTTTAGGGACCAGAGATCTTGGACTAAAGACAGAGTGACTAGAGCTACAGTTAAACCATTATACCACAATACGTATTGTTAAAATTAAGGTTACTTTATGGAGTTACTGTATTTCTGTCTCCTTTCTCCTACTGCAGAGTTCACCGCCATGATCAAGGGATAAAGTAGAAAACGACCAACATCTTCCTCATCTGCTCTGAAGGAACAAGTCCAGCCTCCCTCTCTTCAACACTTCATAACACTTTTATACAAGTGACCTTTGACCCGACTGAAGATGAACCGCACTCTCTCTCTCTCTCTTTGGCCACGCCCACCCTGTATGTTCGGAATCAATGTACCTCACTGAGTGTACAGCGCGGCTGATCTCTTTCTCTCTCTCTCTCATTCTCTCTCCTGTTGTCGTTTGTGTTTTGCTTACTGTCAAATCAGTGATGATGCACTTTGATGGGAAACGGACAAATGATTAAAAATCAATAAAGGTTCTTTTTCAATAACACACGCCTTCCCCTGGTAGTCAATTATCACCATGTTTTCACAACCTTTCCTCTATACAAACAAACACACAGCATATCAGTTTTCAATCGGTCTATAAGCATTACTACAAGAGGAGCCTATCAAGTGTAAGCAAAACCCTGTAAATCTATCCATGCCCACTTCCAGGTATTTCCTAAATACACGTGGCCCTGCATTGGCCTAAATGATCCATTAGATGGCGACCTTTATCTGACCAGATAAATAATGTCTGCAAGTCACTTTTTCACGTTTATCCTTTAGTTCGTGTTAATTTACTACTTAGTGTTAATATGAGGAGTAGGTCTAAGGCTTTGTTTCCAGGCGATATTTCATCTGTGTTCATGTTACGTAGCCGCAAGCACACGGGAGGCAGCTGAAGCTGCTGTCAATTAAGGTTGTGGTGGTAAATGTAGAATTTATTTTACTTATTGATTACTGCAACTCTCTACTCTCTACTACCGGTCTCTGCTTCCAGACCCTTACAATGAATCCAAAATGCAACAACATGCCTGGTATTATGTATCCCCCCTTTTACCAAACCTTCACACTCTCCCCATCTCAGCCCGCATCCAATTCAAGACACTGGTGTTGGCCTACAAGGCAGTAAACCGAACGGGCCCTCTCTACCTCCTATGGTAAGATTACAGGCCCCAAACAGAGCACTTCAATCTACCACCTCGACTGGCAGGCTAACACCTCTGTCACTACGAGGGCATAAGAGTCGTTCAGCCCAGTCCAGACTCTTGACTCCACCGCAATGGTGGAATGAGCTTCCCGCAGCAGTCAGGACAGCAAAATCAATACCGATCTTCCGCAAAAGACTTAAAACCCACCTCTTCAGAATCCACCTTGGTCGAGAATCTCTACCTCATAGCACTCCCACTACATTTACATTTTAAGCATTTAGTAGACGCTTTTATCCAAAGCGACTTACAATTAGTACATTTGTTAACAGCATTATGTAATAAGGTCACTTCACCTATGAATTTGCACAACATTACTAGAAAGATGTATCATTCGCGCCTCAGAACAGTTAATATTTACAATAATCTAAAGTTATCATTCACTCTTCAAACAGTTAATAATTGCTAACTACAAAGAATTGGTGAGCAGATAGGGGTTAGGCATTTTGCTCAAGGATACTAACAGGTAGGTCAGCTTCGGGGCTTCCGGCTAGGAGTCCAACATCTAGACCACTAGACTATCCTGTCGTCATGGTTATTTTACTTATGCATTTTCAGTATACATTACTCAATATATTATTTTTGGCTAACCAGTTCAACTGTTGACAAATGTAGGCTACTGATTGTAAGTCGCTTTGGATAAAAGCGTCTGCCAAATGCTGTAAATGTATTCCCTTGATCCTTAGAAGAGGAATCTATAGCACTGACTAGATTCATCTGAGAGTATGCTGTCATGACTTAGATGTTTTAAAATGTGTAATCATTTTAAGGGCAGCCTGTTGCTATGGGGACAACTTACCCACCCAACACATCTTAGTCTGAGGTCAGGTGTCAACAAACCTATTAACAAGCTGTGTGTATGTGCGCAAACATATGTGTGCGTGTGTGAATAGTGGAAAGCTTTTGCTCAGAACTTTTGACATCTTTTACTATTCTCTACTCGTAAATAGAATTTCTATTTTTTTTTTTTTAAGGACGACTCAGCCACTGACCAAAACTGAACGCCTTTGGAGCCATCGCCTGGGTCAGCCCCCGAGGTACGCTCCCTATCCCCAGTTCCTCCAGAACGAGGTGCCAGGCCTCACCGGTTGCCGGGAGGCTTCTACCATCTTCTACCTCGGGTACGAGCACTCGGGGGGGTTCATCGCCTCCGCTGGGGGCTGGTCTGGACCGTTCGACGCCGACACCATCCGCCGCCTGTGCAGCTCATGCAGCGACGCTGGCCGTGCTGGAACCCACCGCTGTGCGCAGCTGGAGAGCCCATGCCTGCGCAGCCCGTCCCCGGAATGGTCGTCAGCCTGCTCTCGCCACAAGGACTAACTCAAAGCCTCGCCGCTGGAGAGCCGCTGCCGCACTCACTCACGCCGTGGGAGCCATCGCCTGCCCCAGACGCGGTGGAGCCGCCGCCGCACTCCTGCCCAGAAACTGCCGCTAGCCCGCTCACCTGCCTGCTCTCGCCGCTAGGGCCTTCGCAAGGTCCCGCCGCTGGAGAGCAGCCGCCACACTCTGGCCTCGCGTCGCTGGAGCCGGAACCAGGTCCAGTCTTTGAGCAGCCCGCATCGCCACAGTCCTGTCCGGGAACTGCCACCCGCCTGCTTTCGCCGCTAGGGGCCACGCGTGGTCCAGCTGCTGTAGAGCCGCCATTTCCTCACTCACCCCGCCGCAGTCCTGCCCAGGAGCTGCCGTTAGCTCGCTCGCGCCCCTGGAGCCGGAACTAAGTCCAGTCGCCGAGGGGCTCACGCTGCCGCAGCCCGGCCCTGGAGCTGCTGCCAGTCTGCTCTCGTCGCTAGGGCCAACGTAAGGTCTCGCCGCTGGAGAGCCGCCGCTGGACTCGGGCCTCGGAGCGGTCGCCAGCCTGTCCGCGTCGCTGGTGCTGATGCCAGGTCCAGTCACCACAGGGCTCATCCTGTCACACTCCGGCCCTGGAATCGCCGCCGGCCGGCACTCGCTGCTAGGGCTGTCGCATGGTCTAGCCACTGAAGAGTCGTCGCTGCACTCCGGTCTTGGAGCAGTCACCAGCTCACTCCCGCCACTGAAGCCGTTGCCAGGCTCAGCCGCTATGGAGTCCACACCACTGCAGTCTGGTCCCGGAGTTGTCGCCAGTTCGCTCCCACCGCTGGAGCTGATGCCAGGTCCAGCCGCGGAGGAGCTCACACTGCCACAATCCGGCTCCGGAAATGTTGTTTGCTCGCTCATGCTGCTGGAGCCGTTGCCTGGTCCAGCCGCTGAGGAGCCCCCACCATCGCAGCCAGCCTCCAGAGCTACTGTCTGCCTGCTCACGCCACTGGAGCCGTCGCCTGGTCCAGTTGCTAAGGAGCGCTCACCAAGGCCGCCAGTCTCTGGAGCTGTCGCTGGCTTGCCCTCGCCTGCACAACCGATACCATCGGCCCAGCCACCGGCGGGTCCCAGCCTCTGCTGTTCATCTCTGGTACGGCCACCGGAGGATTCCAGCCGTTGCCGCTCATCCTTGGTTCGCCCACCAGAGGACCAGGCCTTCTGCAGGAAAAAACCCACCGGAGCCAAAAGGCCGCCGCAGCCTGCCCCTGGGCCGGTCGCCCGAGAGTCCTTGCCACCGGAGCCTGTCCCTGGTCCGGTCGCAGGAGGGTCCAAGCCACCACAGCCTGCCTATGCTGTGGTCATCTGAGAGTCCTCGCCGCTGGAGCTGGTCTATGGTCCAGCTGGAGAACTCATGCCGCAGCAGCCTGCTCCTGGGCTGGTCTGCTGGGGGTGTGAGACTGTGTCGCTGGTCACCAGAGAGTCCTCGCTGCCGCAGCCTGTCACTGGTCCGGCTGCCTGAGGGTCGTAGCTGTCACTGCTGCCCGTCCCTGGTCCTCTGCCTGAGGGGTCAAGCCAGTGCCATCGGCCGGCAGTCCCAGCCCGACCGTCGGCCAGAAGGCACGCCTTAGCGTGGCGGTACTGTCGACCAAGACATGCGTGCTCTCCGCCTCCTCCCACTGCTGCGGAGCGCAGCAGTCATTCCTTCGGCTCGCCCCTACTCTCTCTCCCCACAAGACACACAAAACTGTTACAATCTCTACCTATTTAGAACATTTCTTTACTTTGTAGTCTGCATGTACAAACAAATTGCTGGTAACATTTGTGTAACACAAAGAGTGTTGGTATTTGCCAATATTTGGTGTGTACCACCCACAGAAAAAGGACCAAATATGCATTGTGTCTGATGCCAGCGCTTAGCTCATGCATTTCCGCAAAGAACCTGTAGCAGTAGTTGCAGACGTTCAACAGATGTTCTATTGCTTCATCTTCTGTGAGGACCATGGAGATTTTCTTAGGTTCTTGTGGTTTAAGGGTAATAACCCTAAGGGTACTAGCACATGCCCGTGCACGCCCCGTGCCTCCTGTCCTGGCTGCGCACCTGTGTGGGGATTAGCCCCACACAGGTGTGCCTTCTTTGTTAATTATGGATGTTATTTAAGTTCCCCAACAGCACTAGGTTGGTCATTGTTTTCGTTTACCTGCACCTTGTATTTTCTGTTTATGGATTATTAAAATACACTTTATGCTTTGCTTTATTTGTATTGTGTACGTATTTGTGCAAATTAATGCTTAATGTATGGATTTGGGAAACAGGGTATTGCGTTCGAGTTCTGGACGTTCCGACTCGCGGGTGGCGGTCCTTCCGCTACCCCCGC
>JAODLI010023627.1:0-44637 GCA_027575585.1 Percopsis omiscomaycus | reverse complement strand
CCCCCCCCCCCCGTGCGAAATGTGGGCTGTTATTTGACCTGGCTGCATAGTCAGTTCAATGAGACTTTATTTAACCTTGCCTTGTTTCAGTATATGCTCTCATTTAGTATCACTGCTATATTTGTGAGAAGCCCTTACACGAACACACGGTAATGTCCATTAAAGCCAAGTAAACGTGGTTTGGGTGTGGTACTATTCTAAAAATAAGATTCAGTGTCATTTATGTTCGACTTAAACAAGCAAATTCACTTCTCGACTTAAGACAATTACATTGTAACACATTTTTTCAAGGGGGCACTGAAGATGTGTCGTGTCATCATATGTGTGTGAGATTCTTACATCTCTCCTGCTGCTACGGAACTGAAACAAGCAGTGTATAACACGAAGCAGCCATAATGAGCATACTCATGCAACTAATATTGGAGAGTGACGCACATTCATAGGAGTATAGCAAAGATGAACGGACCATAGACAGGTATGCCCACACATAACCTGGGCACATTTGGAGTTTTTTCCAAAATACTTGAATAAACTAGAAGACAACAGAATGTGGCCACGTAAAAAAATATTGGACATTGTTCAGCGTTGTGGCAAAACAACATACCCTCTATATTTTTTCTGGTGTGGCTGAATATTTGTAAGAAATAAAGTTTTCCTTTGGAAGGCTAGCGGCTTGAATGAAGAGGTTGATGTTTCATCCATGGAACAGAGGTGAGGGTGAAATGGAGAGAGAAGGCAGGGGTGTCCCAGGGACTCGTGACCTCTTACCTCTTAGAGACTCTGTACTGAGCTGTTGTGAGTTTCCCAGTAAGCGGATCATGCACCGTTGCGCGCCTTAACTAGGTCCCCGCAGCACAAGGACACAGATAGAGAAGGAAAGACATAACAGAAGGAAAGAAGACAAAGCAGAACACATAAAAGAGAACAAACAAAAAGACCGGCAGAAATAAAGACATTAAGTTAGAGAAGAAAAGAGTAGGAGAGAGAGAGAGAGAACAAAGGCAGATGTGGTCATTAGAGGTCAATGCTACGTTCGTTGAAGGCCACATGGGAATGGTAGAAACCAAAGATGGGGTTTGAATGCAAGAGATCAGCATTTTGTGTCTAGAACCATGGTTTACAAAGTGAGGGTCGGGATGTTTACTGATGGGTCATGAGAAGATTTAAAAAATTTGAGACACCACATGTTATATTTAATCTAGATTAATTCTATCGAATACAAATAATGTATAGTACCAGTCAAACATTTGGACACATTTTCCCATTCACTTGAATAAGAAAGTGTGTCCAAACTTTTGATTGGTACTGTACATAGATCTTTCAATTGTGTTCATGGCTGTTCATACTGTATACATGTATTTATTTCTTTGTGTATGCTTTGTTATGCCTATAATAGAGCATGGGGTTTTAAAAACCACTGCTCTAAAGAATATCCCTCTAAAGATGGCTGCACACTGCCCAGACAAACGGCGACCCACTCCAACCAACATCAACTATTGGATCACTGTCAGTGTGTGTTTGTCGGATGGAGTTTGACATGTCTAGTCGGGTCTGTAGGCATCCAAAGTGTCGTCAGTTACTGTCTGGGCATTGTTGACTGGTAGTTGGTTTTCTGAACATTTTAAAGACTGCAACCAATAAAACTTTGTAATGCTGGGGTTAGTTGGGCATTGTCTGGGCAGTGTGCAGCCACATATATAAAACCCTAGCTGGCCAAACAACAGTGCTAAAGAACATGTTAATATCTACAAGCAGAATATTTCCTTTCACCTCGCGTATTGTGTTACTTTTCTACAGCAAAAGAAAGACTACCGAGCCGAAATGTAACCAATAACGGACAGGCTGATAAATATGCACAGTAATTCTTCACTGTGTACACTATTTACTGTAAAACTCCAGTACTTAAAATAATTCATCGGCATTTGTCTTCATTTAGCTGCTTTGCTGTTGCTAAATGATACAAAGGTACATATCAAATCTGTATACAGTATGTGCTCTATTAAAAGGTACACTCCGATCCGATCGTAAAAGTGGGTCTCAATGGGTTTTTCCTCATTATAGGATAAGGAAATAATAGGAAATAATAGCAATATAGTGCCCACAGAACAGAAAGTGTGGGGAGGGGTAGGGGTGAGTGTCAGCCAATCAGCACTCAGGGGGAGGAAAAGGGCGTGCACTCTCCGAGTTTCAAAACAAACCAACATTTCTGTAAAGATGGTTTTATCCGTAGCGACAATTCCAAACACAAATGAATGAGTGTACCTTTAAGAATGAACTGTAATACTCAATTGCAAGTGTTCTGCTAATTTAGGCTCGGGAGTCCGTCTGGTTGAAGCATTGGAAAGGAGGGGCAGAGACGGAGGACGTGATGTCGGAGGTGGTGACGACGGATGGCGCAGGAAAGCGGCGGTTAAAGACAGGCTCAGCGAGACAGGACCGCACCCCTCCCTCCACAGTGGCTCCTGTACTGCCTTACCTCTTGCTGATGCGGTAATGGGCAGTCTCTAGCACACCAGTGATTGGATTGGAGATGGTGGCCCTGCGCAGCTGTGAAGCCAGGGACATGTTAACCACCCCTCAAACACACACGCACACACACGTCTGTCTGTGTGTGCGTGTGCCCTTTGTGTTCATGTTTGTGGGGCTCTGCCCAACGTATTCAGCGTTTCAGCACCCTCCCAGAACAGCAATAAAGCTACAATCTTGTTATATATGTTCATTTATAGGGTGTTATTTTACCAAGTAAGGTAACACAATAAACTGCCACTTTTGCGCTGGTTGTTAGGTAACACAATAAACTGCCACTTTTGCGCTGGTTGTAGAGGCCTACTATAGACGAGGATCAGAGGCTCCACCATTGTTACCAGCACTCTCAATTTGTATTATGGCATGCCACAAACAAAGTCTTAAAAATAAATAAAAATAAAAAATAGAAATGAGATGTCTAATCCCCTTTTTTTCAAACTCAGCTCTGTCATTAAATTGAAGATATGAATATGAACTGCCCAGCGATTTTAGATCTTCATTCTTATTTCATTCTGCATCCACAGTAAGTCCTACTTTTGGGTTAAATGGTTATAACACAAGTAATGATTTAGCGGCAAAACTAGACATGACTTACTCTGGGTTTGGCCAGCTCCTTGACCTTCTCTATCTCACTGTGGGAGATGATGTCATGGTAACGGACAATGTAGGGGCGGTCCCACTCATCTTCTTGTTTGACCGGTGCAAGCACAAATCTGGGGTTCCGACTGTTGTCATAGTAGCGGCAGAACAGCCGGCTCTGTCTGCGAGGGGTCTGCAGGCAAAAAAGATGGGGGGATAATGCACTTATAGATACAAGTTGCAGTATAATGGTACAAGTTGCAGTATAATGCAGATGTGTAGGCTGTGTGGCTGGTCACCATTTTGATGCCTTCCCCTCGACACAGCATCTCATACATCTTCCTCTCCGGGACGGGCTCCCTGAAGCTTCTCTTTTCAAGCTTTTTTTTGGTCGCTTCTGTTTTGTCCGTCTCCCTCTCTTTGTCAGCCCCCTCAGCCTCAGCTGCCTTTCTCTGCTTCTCCAGCTGGAACTCAAAATATTTGATGTTGCCCTTGGCCCGCTGGTGCTCTGGGTCTGAAAGGGAGATATGAAGAATTCCCAGACCAAAGGAAATATAAACAATGTGCTGGGCAAAATAAGAACAACTAGTTTTAAAGAAATCCTTCTCAAGTTGGATTTCATTCAAAGAAGATAAAACTAGAGTTGACAGCCACCAGCAAAGTGGCAAAAACACCTCACTGTTATTTTAAAATGTAATTCAAACGCTCTTTTGCTCTGGTCTTCATCACGTGAAGACTGAACTCACCCAGTGCAAGCAGCCTCTTGGTGTACTCCAGGGCTCTCTCTATCTCCCCCTGCTGGTAGACGGCATAGCTGAGGTAGTCCAGCACTGTCACCTTGTCTATGGGAGATTCCTCTCCCTGATCCAGCTGACCCAAGGCTTGGGTCATCCACAGCTCTGTGTGGTAGTAGTCCACGTCACTGTAAGCTATCTTCCCCAACTCATAACAGTCCTCCACTGTCATAGCACTCTTGTGAGTCACGCCTAGCGTAAAGACAACATGGGAGGGAAAAATTAGAAATTTGAATTTTATTGACCACAAATGAATTATGTAATGAGTTCATTTGTAATTTTGGGTGAATGGATGCAGGTCCCCATAACCATGTACACCCTTGTACATATCTATAGGGAGTGCTATTGGACTAGCCTTTGTTCTACTAGCCTACATTTTTCTATGCCGTTGTCTCTGAAAAGCTGAGGCATCCTATTGGACAATTCTATTCAGGCTATTCTAGGCTATGTGGGTATCCACTACTGTATTTGCCAATAAATACACCTCATTATTTTTAACGAAGGTACAGCCACAATTATTTTCTAGCAGTCAACAACTACTAGGGATGTCCCGATCAACTTTTTTGCTATCCTAATCCAATCCAATCCATTTAATATTTATAGCTGCCGTTCTGATTTGTTAATAAATATTTGAATATAGTAGGCCTATAACTATACCATACTATATCTATGTGCTGTTTCAATCATTTGAAATGTACTGAGATCAACTTTCTTACTGGATAGCAAAGAATTTATGTATTCATTTAAGTGATTAGAATTAATAATAGTAAAATATATATAAGTTAATAGAAATGCATGATTGACTTGGATTGAACGGGAGCCGCCACCCCTCCCCGTTCGAGCTCGCCAGTATACTAACCACCGGCCGTCGGCCATCATCACCAACGCACCCCAATTATCCCTCACACCTGTTTCCCATCCTCTCATCTACCCTCCAGCCGTGGCTATATAAGCGGGAGGGTGGATGAGGGAAATTGTCGGTTGTTAGTATTGTTTGCTGCTATACGAGCGCTAGGCGCTGTACTATTCTGTTCATTAAAATTACTAAGCGCAGTAGCGCTATAACGAAGCCCAGGTGTTCCGTGTCTGTCTCACCTCTCTGCGCCTGCACTCCAGCCGATCCATCCACTCTTACATGGATATAATCTTGAATATTTAGATATTTACATCTTAATGTACTGTTGGTATATTATTTGATGATCTGAACCTTTATTTTGAAGTAAAAACTCTAGATACGCTACTTCCTGTTTAGAGTGTGCATAGCAGTAGCAATGTGTCCAGGCGGTAGGAGGATATGCATGGTGGTTTATTATCTTGTGTTTTCATCGTGCTCTTTTTCTACGAGTTTCATTAAAGGTTTTTGGAACGTTCAACGCTCCTGTGTCACGTTATTAAAGCTTCCACTACTTAGTCGTAGGTGGTCACAAACCTTGTTATAAAGTTTTGGTATAGCCGTGTCTGAAATGTAATTTTGGGAGGGTAGGTCATACCGTGGCTCCATAATCCGCCGAAAGGCTTTAAAATACTTATGAAAGTGCGTAATGATACATGCTACCATTTTAATTC
Organism: Percopsis omiscomaycus; assembly: GCA_027575585.1. Taxonomy (NCBI): domain Eukaryota; kingdom Metazoa; phylum Chordata; class Actinopteri; order Percopsiformes; family Percopsidae; genus Percopsis; species Percopsis omiscomaycus. The sequence goes on along the minus strand of JAODLI010023627.1, from coordinate 39,172 downwards.
CTAAATAGTTAGGTAGATACAATCCAGCAAGTGCTCATGTGGGCTTCCTCACCAGGCAGGTTGCCCACGGAGATGGTGTTGGCGTCAAGCCTGTAAGTGTCCTGTAGGCGGAGGAGAGCCTTTGCTGCCCCTGTCTGGTCTTCATCCGTCGGGAAGTACTGTCTCTGTGCGGTCAGGTTAGAGATGAACCCTAAAACAGACATGAATGGGAATGGAATATTGGAGAAAACACAGCATACAAAAGGATGCATTCTTTCTGTTGTGTTTTCTTTTTTTTAGCTCCCCCATTAGCTCCAAGCATTTTAAAGGTGCAGTAGGCAGTTTATTTCTCAATAAAATTCTCATTACCACCCATCTGCTATCAATAAATAACATGCCCTGAGAAAACATTCTCTGTGGCTGTAACCAATCAGATGCAATAGTTGTTCCCTACCACACACAATCCCCTTTCACACTGTTGCAGATGTACTGAAATCCTCTCATCTCCAGAAGGTTCTATATTCCTTGTGACCATGTGACTATAATTTAATACATTGTCAATATTATGAATATATTTATACATTATTATACTTTAGTATACTTATTATACTAAAAAACTATTTTTTTTAAATGTGCCTACTGTACCTTTAACACGATTATTACTATTGGGTCCCATTCTGCTTTAGATCACAGCCTTACCGCCAGTGGTGTCTCTTAGCACCAGACTTTCCAGGTCCCCCCACTCGGTGTTGAGCCTCTTCATCAACTTGAAGGCATTGACGGGGTGCCCCAGGAACCCCTCGGGGTCCTGCATGGCTGTGGCCGTCAGTGAGTCCAACTTATCGGCCCACCTGGAGTGGAGCGACAGGGAGAGGAATCAAACTTTCCTATCGGTGCTGCATGTGAAGTCCTTTGCCATCTCTGTTTCTGTATATGCAAGTGTGGGTTTGCTTGGGCAGAAGACACTCACTGTTTGACCTGTTCCAGCTTGCTCTCCTCTGCTCTGATGTAGTCCTTCAGCGAGGTGACCAGGTCCTTCTCAGTGTACAGCAGGTCTGTCATCTGGCCTGAGGGAGCACCATCGGAGAGAGAGAGACCATTAATTGCACTTACACGGAGCAGATAGGGGTTAGGCATCTTGCTTAAGGATGCTTACAGGGGACTCCGGGGATCGAACCCACTGTCCTCCTGCCCCACCTACACTGTAGACTATCCTGCCCCTACTATACTTATAAAACACTGCTGAAACTACAGTCTTGAACCATCTGTAAGTGGCTAGTGTTCACTTCGAATCCAAACAGTATCTTGTGTGATTTGATCTGTGCAGTTGGACAGTACATAAATGTAGGACGGCTGTAGGAAATTATTTTAATGCCTCAATTAATTGATAAATAGCAGACTTTTATTTATGCTGAAGTCTGGAGCTTTCACCTCTAAGGGGACCATTGCCATGACTTCAGCCATACATAATGAGGGTGGCATAGGGGCCAGAAGAAGGGCTATGTAGAATGAGTCTTACCTATGGATGTGTAGAAGTCCATGTGGGCAGACAGCGGCTGCAGGAGGCAGCTCAGCACAAGCATAATGGATGAACACTGCAGATCCATCCTGGACATTGAGAGAGAGAGATAGAGACGGAGACAAAAATGGATGGGGATATTTTATTTTATTTGTATTTTTTTTGTTATTTATTGTGAGTTTTAGTAAGAAATTAAGTCACACAAAAGACACGGATTCTTTAAAAGGGAAGAAAAAAGCTGGTTTGAGTAATGACAGCCTTGAGCCCAGACAAATGGCATGACTTAAAAGAGCCCCGTCATTAATTTAAAGCCACAACATCCCTCCCACCACACATGGCAAAATATAACTCCTCGGTTACGGCCACTCTGCCGTGGCTACGCCATTAAAGCTGGCACGGCCGTGGAAAATGTGCAGCAGCAGATGACTTATTTAGAAAGACATATCTGACAGACAGAAAATGGAAGGAAGTGGGAGGTTCGGTTAGGGTAAAATTTCATTCACACAAAGAGATTTTGTTTGCACAAATACACATTCATGACATCTCTCCAGTGCTATTCCGTGGAGTGCTACAGGTAACTGTTACGTTTATTTGGGATGTGGAAAGGTTTTAATAGGTCAGAGTTTATACATACACACACACACACACAGAGGTCATGCTTGAATATGTCTGTGCAACCTCTGGCATCCTTCTCTAGAATCCACCAACAGGTTCAGGCAGGTTCTCTCATCCCCACTGGGTGAAGAAACTGCTCTGTTCACGATTAGGTTAAATTAAGTTCAAACTGAATAGCAGCCTTTTCCAACAAATGTTTTTTTTAAATCGACACAAGACAGACAAATGTTAGTGTAAGATGGCGGGTGCTATTATACGCCTTGTTATTACTGTACCACTGATTCCTTCTGTAAGCTCTAAAGCCAGTAACTCCCAAAATGTAACATGATGGATACAGCCACAGTTATCACTGCATTGTAACATGCCATTAGTGTAATGACAGGCCCACTGCTACAATGCAGATGAACTACTTTGACAATATCATTGCAGAGAGAGATAAAGAGAGGGCAAATTAACCTAGAGGTTTCTCCTACTGTATCTCTGCATCTCTCCATCACAAGTAGGCCTACTCTGTCATCATACACATGGGAGCCCACAGTTTAGCTCACAGACAATAGGCCATAGGTCTGCAATGACAAATCTAATTTAAACTCAGGAGGTAAAAAATTAATTAAAAAAGGAGTCACATGTCAAGACATTAAAACAATGTATTCAATGTTAATTATACATCTACTAAATTATGTATTTACTCTTAATGAAGGAAACATTTTGGAGAGCATAAATATTATTCAGGGTTCCACGTAGATCGATAAATACAGAGTCATATTGTTTTGTTGCGGACATCTTTAGTGTCCGCAACAAAATTATTGTCCATGCTATGTGATTTGACATATTTATTTGTCAATTATAAATGGCATATAATTCATAATGAATTGGCATTCACAAAATCAAAACTTTTAGAATTGTTGTGAAATTGCAATAACGACAGTTATTGAGAGTGAAAGTCCTGGAGTCAGAGAGATATGGGTGGATAGGAATGCCACGTCTTCGCCCCGCCCATCTGGAAAAACTACTCCACTCAACACTACGATGGAGGCAAAGTGTCATTACCGTGTTTACCTGCAGTCGACCCCACGGAATTAGAGCATAGGCTACCGGCAGGGGCTTCATTTTACGAGAAAGTTGTGTCTTGTGAATTTTCAACAAAAACAGCAACCAAATAAAAAAAAACTAGTAAACTGGTTTCAAATAGTACAAAACCATATTGCTATGATTTGGGATTGCATACGATATAGTAGGCTAGCCTGGTAGCCTATTTAACAAGGTTTAGATACGATACGACATGTGATCCTATATAGCCTATATAGCCTATAGCTATACAGCTTATATGTACATAATAGGTTAAAAAAACACAAATTTCAAATTATTACATTGTGTAAATAATGTTATGCAATGTCCATGCAATTATCTACTGAGAAATACCGGCGGCATCTTACGCCGTATTTAAACGTGGGTTCAGCATGGGTACGCTTATAACGTGAAATCTGCAGAAATGTGAATAAAATGGATGTTGAACATAATGTAAAAACTTAATTACACTCGCTATAAATAATGCTAAAAGTGAAATAATGCACTATAGAGAGGTGTAACTGGTCTAACATTTAACCTCGATACTTAATTCAAATAGTTATAATCAGATATTTACCGTAAAGAAATCATGGTAATGGCTGGGATCCTCTAGAGACCGACAAACTAAATCCGACACACTATCACCTCCCAAAATCTTGATCCAGTGGGTTACAGATTGACCTGATACCGTCGTTGTAGCCTACTGCCTGACATCTGGTGGTTTGGGCTGGTTTTCTAGCATTCACAGTCAGAATGCTACGTGCAGAGTCACACACACTCTTTTCGTCCGGTCAAGCAGCCTACCAGATACTTTTGGGCTGTCGCTGGTAAAACTGCGAAGGGAGGTGGCAAGTTGTCTGCAGTGGTGAATTGTGAATAGGATGCATGCTAACATTTTGTGTATGTAGTGTTAATATATTGATTTGGCATTACTGCGCGCTAAATGTGTATTTATTCTGCAGGGGTAAAATGTCGTGGCAGCAAGGCGAAATGAGTGAAGTCGCGTTTGAGGATACAGTTAAAAGTTTTTATTCACGTTTATTCAGATGACAGATTGTGTGCAACATTTTGATCGTGTGCCCTTGAAACCTATCATGCTTCTTTACAGGGCCTACATTGAGCAAACAACCTGATTTCATTACGTTGTCAATTGACATTCCAGAAGGTTCCCCTAGAATTCCACAAAAAAAAAAAATGTTGCTGGAGGGGAGGGAATTCCGCTCTGGGCTGCATGGTGAGTTGGACAGGGTGGAGCTTTGTGTGTGTATGAGTGAGAGAGAGAGAGAGAGGTGATGCGGAGGTGAGACATTTGTTAGGGGGACTGTAGCGATTTATTTACTGTACAGTTGTCAGTGTTATAACTATGGATTCCAACCAGCTACAGTACTTTGGAACAGCAACTCTTGTGTAAACAACGGATACGCGCTAGTGTCCATTCAGCTGGAAATAGGCCTACTTTTCTACTGTTTGAACACTGTTTAATATTGCTTACATTCACGGAATAATTACTTAGGACACATAACATAGAATACAAACGATGCAGCAAAGCTCAGCACAAGATAAAATGTTATAAATAGCCTACACTTCATTATTGTACATTTTCTATTGTTTCAAACCCAGACAACATAAAAGGTCAGTCTCAACAGCGACATTATTATAAAGAGTCATGAATATTTACACCGGTATAATAACTGTTCTTATTGGAGGCATAGTGCAGGAAACACTAAGTAAAGCATGGGCGGTCAAGCAAGATTAATAAAAAGACAAATGTCAACACATCCTCCTATCGAGTCTCTGAAAAGGGATTTCTTGATAAAATGTTATCCACCCTAGATGTGCTTGTTTAAGTCTGGGCTGATATCACACTCTGTTGGTATCTGCTGTAGAAAAACAGCAGATGCCACTGAGGAACCCTTGAGGAACCCTTTGGCGGTGTTCCAGGCCTCTCATCCTGGTGTTCCGCTACAGGCGGATGTCGTCCAGCGAGGTGAGCCTGCTCCCGAACAGCTGCTCCTCGTAGGCCAGCAGCTGGCGCAGGAAGTTCACGTTGGGCGCCGTGCACGCCCGCCTCTCCTTCAGCCAGCGCAGCGCGTGGAGCAGGGACCAGCGCCTGTGGCCCATGAGGAAGGCCAGGGTGAGCGCCGAGCTGCGGCTGCGGCCCAGGCTGCAGTGCACCAGCACCCGGCCGGCGGGCTCGCCCCGCAGGGCCGCGCCTATGAAGCGGGCCGCCCGCGGCAGCGCCTCCACCAGGTCCTGCTGGGCGTCGTCGCTCAGACGCAGCCGCAGGTAGAGCAGCGCGCCGGGGAAGGCGTCGGGGCAGTCGGCGGTGGCGTTGACCACGTGGGTGATGCGCAGGTTCTTGACGATGCGGACGTCGGCGGCCTGCGAGGCCGAGCCCTGGTACAGCGCCCCCTCCAGGATCTCCGAGGGGTAGATGGTGAGCGCGCGACGCTCGGGATCCAGCAGGACCGTGCAGGGAGTACAGAGGAACGGGTAGAGGGCGTGGAAGGCCGAGAACCCACCCAGCAGGATGACTGGGTCCATTCCTAAAGCACTGAGCTGGAAGAAACAGCGCTGGAGGGCCGGGGAGTCTGCCCTGGCCTCGACACTGCCCACTGAAACACACAACACACAAAACAAACACACCACCAGGGTGTGATAAGGTTTGATGGTGAATAATGACTCCTGTTTTAATAGAACACGTTTAGTGAGACTGTGTATTACTGACCTGGGCTGCATCCCTCCTCTGCGTACAGCAATATGATAGAAAACTCCTGGAGCTGCACACAGCTGATTAAGCAGCCCAGATCAGGGTGGATCACTGTCACACTGGCCCGCGCTGTCACCAGGTGGTTCTGCTTGTACCTATGCATATTGGTATCCACACCGACACACATACACACACACACAATTAGAGCCTGTGTTAGTTCTGCAATTGCCACAGTAATAAATTCTTCTTTTTAGTAATTGAACAATATTTTATCATAATGTTGGCGTCTGTATAGAATAACTATATGTTAAAATGTTTAGTGTTAGTCTTCCCAAGCCCAATTTACCATTAGCATAACTTGTGGGAAATATACTGGTGCAGAAGAAGTGAAGCAGTTTATGTGTCAGGAGTTAATACGACAGCAGACATTGCTCTCTGCCTCACTGCTATAGGCAAAGTGGCTATAGTGATTGCTGCAACTACAGTGAAAAAATAATTATTTGCAGTTGCGTCTTGTGACCAGAGTGGCCGCCATTTTAACAAGTCAGCTTAAGCAGCTGTAAACAACTGGTTGACACACAGAAAAGCCATTATCACCATACATAATAACATTATTTACAGTCTATATATTTATATTGTCATTTGACTTCAAATTCAAAGACAGACGAGGCTTGTACGAAGGAGGACTGAAATTGGCTACAGTATGTACCTCTCTGCACTGCGACAGTCCAATATGAGTATGTAATAGGGGTCATGTATGGCGGGCTGGCCTGCCTCTGCATTCAGCAAGTTGTACACCTGTTGCGGGGTGACATAACCTCGCTCTACGCAAGTGGTCTCTGGTAGGGCCGGGATCAACACCTCCTCCGACTCACACACAGCTGGGGGTAAAGGAAATACTCACATTTAGTCACTCATCAATGCAAAGTGTAAAAATATCTATGTTTACTCATGAATGCATATGTACATGTTGCCCTGTGTGTGTGTGTGTGTGGGAGGGGGGGGGATAGAGAGAAAGAGAGAGACACGCCCCTTACCTTTGGTTTGTATAGGTGTAATGGAGGATTCGTCGCTGTCAGTACTATTGACCTCCCTGTCAGAGATGCTGTTCACCGTTTGGCATGTGTTGATAGGCTCTCTGGGGGCTCCTCTGCAACTACTGCTCACTCTGATGCACACACACAGAGACAAGCTGAATCAAGCAGGAACATTCTAGAGGAGGAAACCTAATGCTATTGCACAGTTCTAGATGTTTCGTTTAAAAACTCACCTGGATAGTACTACGCCCATCTTGTTTAAGACATTTGGCAGATGCATCAGCTGTTGCCAGCAGTCCTTCATCGGAAGAACATGCTAGCCCAAGCAACAGTGAAATAATATGAATTATTTTACCGAGAAATCCCTCCCGAATGCTCCACGAAATTAGCAAGCCAAGACTAATCTTTAAAAAATTCTACCAAAAGAAAATACAATAAGATATTAGCTTTAGCTTTTCTGTCCTTACTCCGCTTCCTTTCAGCCTGGCCCTTATTTTAGCCGGTGGTCTTGGTAACGCTGTAATGTTTAAGTGCTCTAAGTGCTGTAATGTTTAAGTGCACATGGGAGCTGCCCATGACAGGTGAGGGAGGAGAGGCAGGAATTATACCTCCCTCACCCCAACTCCCAGCTACTTGCAAGGTAAGCCATGCCATCTCTTGTACGTACCAGGGTGGGATCTCACGTTTGAGTGGGCTAGTATTGCAGTAACTCATGGCAACAAGAGGAATTTTGACAGAGAAAAGATTTAGTACAATTTTGTGTGTGCGATCCATTGTATTGTGGCTATAAAAGTGTTTTAGTTCTTTTATCCATAGTTGTAATCTCTTAATTAACATGTATCTCATTTAACATTTTAAGCTATATCTGTGCCATTAAACTCCATGTCTTAATGCTAAAACGAATACTTAATCATTTTGCTGCCAATGGTGCTCTGTGTACTCGCAACATGGCTCCAGGCAAATAATATGTAGCTGGTTGTTTGGTTCTGTTGTTGGCCACAACAGTAGAGAGCAGAACTGCCCCCTGTTGGGCTCTTGGGTTAACATGTTGTCAATCGATTATTGGATGAAACGGAGGAATTAAGAGTAATGAATAGCCTTTACCAAGCCATATGTTTACATAACATTTGAGTCATAGAATTTATCCAGTTACTTTTTTATTTTTTTTTTACAGCATTTAGCAGACGCTTTTATCCAAAGCGACTTACAATTAGTACATTTTACATGGAGCAGGTAGGGGTTAGGCATCTTGCTCAAGGATGCTTACAGGTAGGCTTACAAGCTTACAAGCACATTAGGTATTTGTCACTAATAGATGATTTAGACAAACGTCAGTAGTCATTAGTTTGAAGAGACATGGATGGAAAGTTGGACAGTAACAGCAGGTCACAGCTCTCCTAATGCCTACCTAATTGCTAAGATTTGTTCGTGGCATATCCTATAAATTGTTCATGTATATTTGTTTTTTGTGTTTTCTAATGACTATTTAGTTGCCTATTTTTTCTGTAAGCCATATTTTTTTATTTTGCTTAAGCATTAGCCAAGCATAATACCGTCATTGCATCAGGGACAGTTTCAGGAAGATTAGTACTTTGCATGCTTGTTACAGGCTTTTTGAATGAATGGGGGCCTTCTCCCGGCCACTGTGTTTACTTTAGCTGCAAAACACAAAGACACCCATCTTCCCAGTGAAATGGGGTTTGTTTAGTTAAACAGCTTCACTTAGGCAACACCTCCTGCCTGTCGATGCAATATGATTAACTATGAAAACAGCTAGAAAGAAAGGCAGAGGGGGGGTGGGGGAGGGGATGTGATGAAAAACTGTGAGGCAAGCACTGTCAGGAATGTCACAAACAGATGCCAAAGCTAAAGCAACAGAGAGCTAGGATATTGCCCTCTAAAAGGTAATAAGTAAAGTAGCAGTTACACATTTGGAGATTGTGTGTTTAAAGTTTAACTCGTCTCTAAATTTCGTGTGCAATTAAGGGATATAACATCTAGTCCTATATTATCATAAATTATTCAAATGAATTTGGAAGCCTGGCTTGCCAGCTTGCAGATAGATATATAGTCAGTCATTATAGAGACAAACCTTGCCTTGGTCAAAGTCCATTTGGGCATCAGTAGGAAAGCAAAAGAATTTGATACCCTCTGTTCAGAGGGCTCGGTAACCAAGATAGAGGCACATTCTTGTTTTTATATATTTATATTAATGTAGGAAGACAGTTGTTCATTATTTTGCATATTGTTATATAGTTATTTCTTAATCATTGCCCGTGCGAATTGGATTGGAATATTTTGTAGCAGAGACAATGGAGATTAAGGCAAAGAAAATATGACTTGTAAAAAATACTTTGGTAAGTTTGCTTTGCATTTTATTTGTTGTTTTGCTGTTCTACATATCCTACATTTTGCACAAACATGTACTGTGGGGTTTAAATGTCTGAGTCAATTACAAGGTTTTGTTTGTTTTCATATTTCACTAAAAACAAATTAAATAGAAATCTCTAAATATTTTGTTAGCAGATAAATTATTTCCTTTCATTTTGAAGAAATCATTTACAATTAGGTCATTTAGCAGTCGCTTTTATCTAAGTACAAGTATAAAGGAGCAGGTAGGGGTTAGGCATCTGGGCATGTTGGGGATCGAACTTAGGTCCTTTAAGCTGACTAACTAACTGCTACGTATAAGTATATGCTAAGTATCATTTTCCTTTTACATACAGTATAGCATTATATTAAATATATGCATGTTGGGTTAGAACATTGACCAAAGCATTGGCATTAGAACTCAAGTTAGTCCTCGAATAACATTTTGTCTTAACGAAATGTGTAGACCTGTGTTCAGATACTGTATATCATTAGATTAAAGATTTTGTAACAGACTGACTGACACAGGATAGGATGAACCCAAGTGTAACTGTTGTCTGCTTTATTGTAAAGCAGACAACAGTTTCCAAAGGGGCAGGGCTGTAGGCAAAGTCCAGGAGAGGCAGGGGTCAGGTGATCGGCATCAGGAAGTCCAGGGGAGAGAACGTACTCTAAAATGAACAAACAAGCCAGGGTCCAAACCGGAGAAACTGTCTACAGGGAGAAGACAGGACACGGGACAGGGGAAACCAACAGGAGAAACACTATGAAAGGTATGCAATACTGCTCACAGGGAAAATACTGCTCAGAGTGTAGCATGAGAACTAACAAGTCCTCACAAGGAACAGAGGGAAGTGAGAAATATAGATACTGGCTGATGACGGTAAAACTAAGGAGAGGTGTGCTGAGTGCTTGGGACTCATGAACTAAACTGGGTGCAGGTGTGTGTGAACAGAACCTGAAAATAACCTAAAGTTCAGGGGGAGGTGACCTTGGGGGCGGAGCTGGGGGCGTGTTCAATAGACAGGTGGAGATGTTACAGGTTTATTGCTAATTTTTGATGAATGAGGAGAGGAAACAATCTTTTCTTGGTAAATGACTTTTGGACCCCATGTAAACCTCATACATTTATACATTTTATAGCCATGTAGCAAAACTTTATAACCTATGCGTGCAACCTGACACATTATATAAAGAGACAGCCCACTTCAAAAATTCTAATAGAACTCTACATGCGTAGAAGTAACCTGTGCAACTAAGCTTTTTAAACCTTTTTTTTTTATCAGATTTGACTGGTGATTTTATACATGCAGTTTGTATGTCCCAGTGACCATTGAAAGTGCAGTTATGGCTCTCTCCCCATTCATTTAGATAGGGTCTTAAGGACTTTGGTGCAACTCGCATGGCTAACAAATATCCAACACATGTCGCTCTATCTTTTTTTTTACATTTAAACATATTGCATTTATATTATAGTGTTGTCATCATAGGAGAAAAGTGTGTTTATCCATCTGTATGCACACAGATAAACATAAAAGGAATCAAACTATGTTGAAGCTCTGTATTTATCTTTTTACTCTACTAAACATTATTAAATGTAAAAAGTATTTATTCAGGATTTCATATTATTTTATATTTACCATTGTAATGAAGTCCGGTCATTAGCCTGGATTTTAGTTCCAATTGAATGACCCTCATCTAAAAGTCACACTTGGTGTTTCCTGCGGTTGAAATGATAAAGATATCACTGAAAATAGATATATTACATAAATTACTGTGGAGCACTGTCTTTTGGGTTACCCTTTAAAAAGACACAATAGCATTGGACGTAGGACAGTTGTAAACATGAATTAGCAAAATTGTGAGGTCAGTTTAAAATTTTCTCTCTTAAAAAATTAGTTATTTTCACAACTTAAAGTTGCGCAGTAGTAGTAAAGTACAGACCTATTTCACTCATCGATACACGTTTGTTTTCAATGTTTGCAGTGTATTCTAGGACAGAGGACTTGAGCATGAGATGGTCTGCCCAACTCTGAAAAGTCTTTCTTGTCATCTTAACATATGGAAGCCCCTGGTTCCTATCGCGTGTCTCGGGGTGCTGATAATCTATGGCCTGGCTGACAGGCTTCGCAACTTTGTGGCGGCCATCTTTATTCCTCAGTACCACTACCCATATGTAGTGGCTCTCTGTTTTGCGGAGGTATGGTTTCTGCTTCCAGCTAAATTAATCAATATTCTGTGTACAAATGTAATACATATTGCTTTTTAAGCAATATATTATATATTAAATGAGTATATTCTCATTTAAGCTTGTTCTACTGCAGTTTTAGACAGCAAGAGAGCTCAGAATATATAGTGACACCATATAATGTAAATTATGTTAGTCTAGAAGAGAAACATGGCTTAATGTTTTGACTATTTGGCATTAATATAACCCAGCCTATTCTGACATGCATATATTATGTAATATGTGCTGTGTGTTTATTTATTTGAAAATACAGTATGTAACCAAATGATCCAATATCTAATTATAGCATTTTTGCATCAAATGAATTGAACATTTAAAATCTACAGATAGTGGTCTAGGAATAAACTAAGTTTTTATTGCTTTTTGTACTGCAAACTATCTGATTGCTTGATTCCTTAGGTGCTGGTGTCTCTGGCCCTCCTACACCTCCTCCATGCCCTGGGCATAGTGCCTCTGAGGCATTACTCAAAGTCCCTGGGTGAGAAATTACTGGTGCCTGCTATCTGTGATAGCATCCAGGCGGTGCTTGCTTTGTGGGAGAAGGCTAGCAGTTCTTACACTGGCCTCTCCCCCCTCATCCTGTGCCTGCTGCCCCTGCTGACTGTGGCCTGGAGCCATATTTTGAGACTGGCAGCACCACCTTCGATCCACGTCTCCGTTTTGATTGCCATAATCAGTGGCGCATCTGTTGTCATCACAGGTAAAGCCATAGCTTTAGCACGAGGGGATCTAGCTCCCCTCTGTATACTGTAAGCTACTGTATATGCTGTCTGGTGCAAACCTCATATCTCCGCATTTGTTTCAGAAATAGGACTAATTGCTTTTTAATTAATACTTTCCGAAGTATTAATTGATCTTTCTGTCCCAACTGACTGTTAAGCTTATATTTGAAACACAACTGTCCACAATGGTGTATCTTTAAGGGGAGGGGTAGGGAATAGTGTGAGCCTATAAGAGCTGCAGGTGAAGGAGTAGAGAGGAGTGAAAGCACTCAGGAGTGGGAGGGGCATGCATTTGGAGTTTCAAACCAAAACTAAGTTTTTGAAGCGCTGGTTTAAACCACAAAGGTAGGTTAAATGTACAAACTTTATATTGATTGTCAAACTCTCTGCATACATGGAGCTTTATGGCAGCTGAAATCATCTTTAAAATACACAAAAGAGGAGATACAAGGTTTATGTCGACAGTGAGACTTTCAAAATGGAGTTACTGTAGCTTGCCCCCATGGCTCCACCAGTTAATTTCTAACAGACTCCTCTCTCGCCTCTCAGCCTCCCACAGTCTGCTCAGCATAGAGCCTCTGGAGTGTATGTATGCTGTGCTAGGCCTTATTCTCCACAGTGTCTCACTGACCTGGCTGGCTAAAGTCTCTGAGCTCCAGCGCTGCCATTCGCCCGACGCCTCCATTCTGGATGTCTACTACACGCAGCGTGTGAACCAGAGCTGGGTGCTGGGCGCCCTGTGGCTGCTCCACCCAGACGGACCCCGGCAGGCGTTGGGTCACGGAAGCTGGCATAGCCTGCTGTTTCACGGTTATCTGCTCGCCATACTCCTGCTGGGGGTGCTGCTGAACCTCCTGGCGGGCGTGACCACGCTGGCTTGCTCTCCGCTTGCTGCTGCACTGCTCCACTCAGCACGCGAGCAGGCCAGGCCATTCCTCAGGCTACTTTGAGACCTCAGAATGTTAAAATACAAATCATTCAAACAAAACAAAAAAGAACGGCGGCCATTTTTTTTTTTTACGTTGATAAGGCGTTATAAAACAGACATTGGTGTTTTGGGAACTCATACTGTAGTGGTGGTTCTCAATGAGGTCAGGACTAAGGACGACCTGTGAGAGGCTTTTAGAGGGACCATGAGTTGATTTAAAAAAAACTGTTTTGATAATATTATTATTATTATAGTTGTATTATCTTTAATATTCCCTGTTTTTTAATGATGTGGTTCATAGCTTAGGTCCCTGAGGGGGGTCCTGAGCTATGAATAACATAGCATGGTTACAAAAAGATTATAACTTATAAGAGATGTGTTAAAATCTATCTATATTAGCATGAATTAGTGTGGATGGAATATGCATCTGTTCGTATTCATCTGTTCGTATGCTGAATTAAACTGACATCTAAAGGAATCTAGGTCTCAGTTCACCAGTTCCGCGTGTTCGTTTGATGGAGTTTAAATAGGAGGAAACAATGTGCTCAAGTCAATAAATCAGTTTTAATAAGGATTACAAAAGTACAAATCAAGGCCTCGGGTCTCACTACAGATCTCTGTTACACCTCGGTGCCAGTTCGTGAAGTTCGACCGCTAATCATTTCCTGACCCCGTTATTATATACTAGACAACAAGTTCTAACATGGGCATGGTCATTTGTGGTTGGTCCTCTCTGAGATGACTTCATCCCCTCCTTCTCTCTGGGCTGTACCTACTTCCACACAGCTCCAGGACGACCTGTTCCCAGATAACGAACCCTCCCTACTGCAGTCCTCAATGCTATCTCATGCTCAAGGCTAACCTGCTTCTCTGTATACTACAGAACACATTGTTTCAAACTAGCGCAATAATGAAAACAACATCAGCATGCATGCATAGACACCTGGCCTTTAATCAAGTTATTTGTCTACTACCAGCGACCTCAGAGAGTTAAGCTAGAATGGTTACTGTATAAAGGTTTATTAAAATGTACTATTGCTAAACAGCTTTATTGATTAATATTTGCTAAATAAATGCAAGCATAATATTCATAATTTCTAACACATCATATGCTAAATGTTTCAGTAAACTTAATTTACATTTGAAATCAAACTGCATGCAACCCAGGCTTATAGCCAATGCTAAACGCGAGAGAAAGTGCAACAGAAGAGTTAGATAGCACATCTAACACTGAGCAAATGTAAATAGAAAATGAGCTCACTGACTCAATGTCTCAGCTCCAGGGCCACTCCAGATTCCAGGCCTGTCAGGAGGCTGATGGACTCCCTCTGTGTTGGAGGTTCATAACCTCCAAAAAGCTTTTCAGGAGAGTTGGGCCCAGGAGCAGAAGATGACCCAGCTGTCTGCATAAAACAAGACTTTCCATGGCAGATATGCATGGTAAACTGAACCAGGCCATCAGTACAAAGCAACAGGCTCTTCAGGACACGAGGGCCAGCTTTCTGGCCAAGGTCTCCAAGAGTAAGGCCAAAGGACTCCTTGCCCTCAATGGAGATATGGAGCTGAAGCTCCAGCAGGCCCAGATGGAACTGAACCATCAGTAGGAGCATGATCAAATTAATGTGGATGGTTTACTTCCAATACATGTTAGTACTCTTTTGCAAATGAGGGTAAGAGCAGGGTACTGTACATAAAACATAACAGTAAATTAATGTATAAAATTTGTATTTTAATGTGAATTTATTTTGTTGCCATACAAAAACATCAACCACTCAAAATTGTATGGTTTACAATTCCGAAATTACCAGAACACCACCATAGAACCATCAATTCATTCAGCAACGTGGTAGTGTGGCGTGCCAAGGTCAATCCCTGTTTGTTATCAAGCGTCTGCATTGGGGGGCAGGTGGATTCCCAGGCTCTGCAGAAGGCTGGAGGCTGGTCCAGCCAGGCCTGCCTGGGAACTAAGAGACTCCAGGAGGTTGGTGACCAGATTTAAGTCGACATCCAAAGGCTGGATCTCCTCCTCTCTCTTCTCGTCCTCTAGGAGGTCATTACCTACGGGGGGATGGTCAGCTGAGGCTGCCTTGTCATGATTCTGCTGGGACAGGAACAGCAGCAGTTAAAGAGGGATTTCACGAGCTCATACAGTGCACTTTATCATGCGGTTTGTCCAGCACAATTTTACCTTCTGTGAAAAGCTTTGTCCTATGTTAGTGCCCATCAGCTCCTGGTCCATTTGGTCCATGTATCTTCTGAGACTATCTAGAGCCTCTGCTCCTTCCTTCCCTTGAGGGCCGCAGGAACCAGCATCCTCCTCCTCCTCCTCCTCCTCCTCCTCCTCCTCCTCACCATCGTCTAGATCATCTGAGTCCAGCTCTTCTTCTTTGCTTCCTAAAAAATTAAATGTAGGGATACGTGTTTAGTAGGTAAACAAAGGCTACAAGAAATATTATTAATGGAAATCTCCCACCATATACATACCTAGAAGTCTGTCCATTGCATTAGCCATGGAGTCTGGGTCAAAACTAAAAGGTTGGTTGGACTGGGCCCTGAAACATAAGGAAATATTTATCTTAGAACTACAGCAGTACATTATTTACATCACCAGGTATATGGGATCACACACACGATCCATTTTCTAGTCATCACCTTTACTAGTGTGCATGGACTACATTTGATAGAAATTTGTAGGTTTATGTGTTTTTTTTTAATGTGACAATGTGAACAGATTTCTCACCTGTTAACATTAATGCCACTTGTAAGGGTCAAGGAGAAAAACCGTATGCATTGGCTAAATTATTGGCCCCACTTTGAAAACCAACAGACTAAATGTGCTAGCTAAACCTCACCAGGGCAGTTCAGCTCCCTCGTGGGAAGACATGGTGCTCAGGAAGTTCTTCAAGCCCTGAGTAACTGCTACCAAGCTGAAACTGGCCTCCTGTTCTTCTTTATCTCCTAGAGGTTCCATCCTCCTTTCTTCTGCATTGCTGACCTGCGACGTTTGTTCAGAGGAACCAGAGTTTTGCTTGCCGACATCCAGTCCTCCCCTACCTCGCTCTTCTAACAAACGCTCCAGGTCCTGAGCTGTAATGTCCAGCCAGCTGTCACCTGGAGATTGACAACAATAAGAAAGACAAATGCAGACACACAGCAAAGGGACAGATATTGATAGATATACACTAGAATGTATAAATGTATAGCTAGAATGTAACAATTGACATGTAATATCACTTACTGTCCTCTGGGTGGAGCTGTGACTCCTGTTTTTTCAGGTCCTCTAAGTTAAAAGGACAGGTCTGTAGAAGTTGGAGAACCTCCTCACCTGCGGATCTAACACTGTGCAGAAAAAAACAGCAAAACAACCATGGATGAGAGCAACACTCCACAAAGTAATATAAAGTCATAAGCAGATATTTGCAAGCAAACACACACATAATCAGTCCTCACCTGTGTGTTGAGAAGAAAGACTGTTTGAAAAAGTTTTCTGCCGAAGTCATCAGTTCTCTGTAACGAATTGAGCCTTCTAATTCCCCCTGTAACAACAATAACTTTCAACTTCTCATACTCCTTCAGGCTTATAACCCACTTTAATCTAAAAAACTGCAACAAGTTAGCGGAATCTATGGAATCTATGGTAATCATGGCCAGCCTAATACCAAATATGGTGAATTCGCTATTTATTTGACCTTCATATTTAAACTGTAAGACCAACCCGGAAGTAGTCATTCTTCCTAAGACTCTCAAGGAAGCTCTTCCACTGTGGGTTACAGCTGACTGGTGCATCAGGCTCAGATGAGGGCGGTCGGCATTTAGAGCATAGGATCTCAAAGCCATGGGCCTGGGAATTACAGAAAGACACCCACAAAGGCACATATTGTAGATTTACACACAAGTGAAAATGGTCATATCAGGGAAACGGCATAGGCTGGCTCACCAGTTTCATACCCAGCTCATAGGCTTTGTACTGGGCATGAGACGGGGGTGGCAAGGTGAAGCCACTCCTCCGGTCTGCTGTGAACTGTTGCTGTTGTAGCTGGGCGTAGAGGCAACGGGTGAATTTCACCTGAAAGTTTAGTAACACTGTTATCTGCATATTCATTTTCAATATTATATGTCTGTCTTTCAGGACGGCTTACATTTGTAAAAAAAACAACAACAAAAGCAACCATATTTTCATAATAATACAGATTTTTCCCTACAATAGTAGCTCATCTCTACTGATGCTACTAAGGCTCCCAAAGTGTGTATACCGAGGTGAGGACCCGAGTCTCGGGAGGAAAGGTCTTGAAGCTCCGACAAGCCTGAAGGTCGATTGGATCTCTCAAGTAGAATGCTGAAACTGCTGGTGCTACCAGGTCTGGCCGCTGTGCCAAGACAGTGGCAATGCCTGCGGGCAAATAGCAGTGGGCATGGTGTAGGCCTGTTGCAATCTTGCCTGGATACCTAATAGGTGGGGAAAAAAAGATACATGTATATCCAATTATAATATCTATGAAAAACAACTACATATATCTATAAAACTCAACTGTATATTTCTGACTTGAATAAACGGAGTACATGTCCATATTGTGAAGATGTCCTCTCACCCCGCTAAACGCTTTGCCAGGGCTGAGAGAATCTTGGGGCTTGCCAGACAGGCCGGTGCATGGGATTCCAGCAGGGATAAAGCCTGTGGAAGGCTGGGCACTTGGTCCTTGGCAAAGCCCACTCCATTGGGATGGGACGGGCATGGCAGAATGTGGAACTCTCCCCTGTAGAGAAACACCTGACAAGTGAAAGAAGAGGACAAGTGAAAAGAGATCAAGAAAAGAAATAAACATACAATAAAATACACTTTCCAGGGGATACAAAAATGTGTGATTACATGTTCAAACAGATTGATACAATTAGACACATAACAGCTCAACACAAGTTGCATTTGATCTCACCCTGTTCTCACTAGTTTCTGGATTCAACCACTTGGGAAGGTAGTCTGCTGCCTCAATTAGAATAAATTCACCATCGTTGTCCTCAATTCTTTAAACACAACATTGAGTAAGAGTTAACAACACAGAAACTGTCCCATTGCTAAGCAACATACTATGACAAGCAAATAATGGAATAAGTTTTTAAACAGAAATATTAAGTATCACCTGGCTGCTAGCTCAGGAAAGGCCTGTGTGATCTGTTGGACAAGGTAAACGATAAACCATTCATCCTCTACGTTGTCCCCAAATTGCGTGCTGCCTCCAATGTGAGCAGGAACACCTCCTATGAATAAAGAGCATGCCACACTTATCAGAATGAAACCTTAACGATATGTGATTACGTGTTTGGGCTGTGCATATCCAGTTTTAATCAAAAAAATCTAATCAAAAATTATAGTAATATTTGATGTGTTGACAAGGTTTTACCTTGCTCAGGCTGGTACTTCAGGTTGAATGACTGATGTTGCCAAATGTACTGTATTAGGAGGGGGGCAACCTTGGCTAAAATCTCTTCTACTAGATTTGTCAGACGTTGTTTAGTATCTTGTAAATCAGATCCATCTGGCTGAATGGAAAACAGTTTATAAAGAACCACATCTTCCTGCACCACTTTGGTTGACAGCGGGTCCATGGCAGAGCTTGTTGGTAAGACCTATTAAATAATCAATATCAAGGCAACATTAAATACAATTTCAATGAAGTACGTCAAAATCCGATAAAAGCGATTACCGTTTAGAAAAACATAGTAATTCCGTAGATAGAGATAATACGAAGCTAAACTCGCTAATGCCACACAAATTAATAAATATCATAAAGAATTAAACATGGCGGCTACCTAACTAAATGCCACAGATGTGTTATAAAACCATACCTTCTTCTATTTTCAATTTGTAAAATACAATCCACGAATCTTTGATAAACTTGCGTATCGATATATCACTTAAAAATACGTGTCGACGTTATCACGCCGTTTGGTATTGTTTTCGTCCTATTGTAAAATCCTTTCGACTTGCAAATTGTAAAATCCTTACAGTTCCCACGTTGTATATCTAAACAAAAGCAGTGGTTGTTTTGATAAAACTGTGACATTCAATACAATATATACAATAAATATTCAATGTGGATGAAAGCTTTTATATACATTATTTAGGTCATTACAGATGTATGTGTTTTAAAAGCAACAGTCGAACTCTCATAGACGAGAATAAATTATTCCAAACTCTGACAAGCCGAGCCGTTTTCAGATACGCAACTAGGGCACGGGGGGGAAGCAGGGAGTTGTAGTCCAAATCTGACAAAGCTTCGCATTTCAATCGAAGCCTGAAATCCATTTCCCGGTAGGCTGAGTGAATACAACGTTGGGTATCCATGACAGCCTGTTTATTGTTGTTGTGGTGGTGCTAACTAGCTCCCTCAGGTTGTTTAGACATAACGTAACACATGTATTTAAATCAGGATCGATTGACTAACCTGAGAACGAAGAAGATTGCCATCCGCTATTGGACGGTCAATTATTGTAGTTAATAGTTAAGTGATTATGACTGGAATATGCTTTCTGTCTCGCCCTAGCTAGCCAATGAACTGTCATTGGCCACAACATTAGCGTTGGTATCTTAGCCAGTGCTCAATCCTTTCTTTTAAAAAACATTTATTCAGTGTCCTGGGGGAAATGTCAGAGCTCTGTCCTGATAGTTTAGAGCGATTTCAACACCTGAAGGCGAGCACAATGAAAGAGACGGCACTGAGTTTATAAACCGGAGAATAGGAGAATGATTTCGCGATACAGTAGACGACCCGTATCGCACAACCTTGAGATGTAAGTAAGAAATAAATTACCCCTTAATATAGGTTAACTTGCATCTTTATATAACTACCATGTAAATACTACTTTTTGAAGAATGCACGTTTAAGAAACGGGGTTATCAGTCAGTGAGTGATTGTTGATACTCATAGCTGGGAAAATGTTAGCTGAATAGTGACGACTACTATCAATTGATAGCGTAAAACGAGAATGATTGATTCCATTAGTAACAGCCCATCTGTCCCACCGAGGTCGTGTGTATTTGATACATGACGTAATGCGGATAAACAGTAAGTCTTCAATTGCTCTTTTTCACAGTCGTGGGATATCTCGAAGCAGCCTTGACCAGCACCCTCTCCCAGAGGAAGCAGATGATAACCAGGTCCCTCAGCTTTTCTTACATGACCTCCAGGAAGGAGTCTCCACTCACAACGGGTAACCAGGATCATGGGCTATGCACACAAAGTCATTGGCTCTGAGCTAATAGACCAGTCAGACCAAATAAAATGAGGGCTGACCTAGGCTCTTAATGACAGACAATTAAAGCATAGAGCCAGCCACTCAGGCAGTAAGATAAATAGGAAGACGAGACAGTCAGAAACACCAACTCACAGACTGGGGCTCTTCTTTGATGTTCTAGGCTAATCAGGCAGATATAAGATAAAAAAATAAATAAAATATATATATATCTAACTTTTCTAACCTTTTTTTTTTTTACTATTTACTTTTGTTTTATTGTATTTTTGTACTAATGTTATACCGTCTGGAATGGGTCAGTGATTCTCAATGCTGTTAAAATTTGAAACCAGATACCTGAGCCCAATCAATTTATCGATATCACATTGCGTTCTTACGGTGCTAGTATACTCAGTTAAAAGAATACGTAATGAAGTAAGCTATTAGAATATTCTATGACTTTAACATTTGCTCTTGACTTTCCACCTGGAAACCCTGTCTTGAGTTGTGTCAGTGACCAAAGAAATAGAGAGCTTCACCTGGGCTTCTGTTGTCATTTTTCTTTATTTGCCTTTTTGAGTCCATTGTTCTCCTTAGAAAAACTGATGAATGTAACCAGGTTGTTGTGAAGATACAAGATTATGTACAGTAGGTGTTAAGATCAGTCGTGACAGTCTGTGGATCTGCATGCACTGAAGACAGGGGGACCTAACCTTAAAAGTAAACATTCACCCAATTATTTTTTTAAATAAAAGGATGCAAAAAAGCTAAAGGAAAATGTTTCCATCATTCTAAATGCGAGAGCAAAGAAAGGCCGTAGAGATAATAATAATTCCTAAAAAAATTGTGTGGTGACAGTCTATGGTGTGTGGTTCTAGGAGTCTCTGTATACAGTAGGTATACACTCCAAATAGGGTAATAATACGTTTCACAAGATCCTGTGTAGGTATATTACATCGGCCAAGGAGGCAATGCTTTCACCTTTTGTTTGTTTTTTCTTTTGTTGGAAATATCTTTAAAAGTTCTTATCAGATTCAGCTATTGACAAATGTACTTATTGTAAGTTGCCAGAAATGTAAAATGTAAACGCAACTATGCAAATATTCAGTTTTAATGCTGATGCATCTCTTCAGCTGGACGCAAGAATATTGTTTCGTGTGGCATCAAGCGATGTTAAAACAAAGGAATGAAATAGCCTTGTCCACTAGGTGGCTCATGTGTATGATTACCTGGGACATAATGTGACAGTTGTGCTGTCTTGGTGGAAGTCTCTACTGTAATGAGGGCTTTCTAGTTTGTACATGTCATTAAACATTGTTTTATTGTGTTGTATTAATATCATGGTGAACAACTCGTCATTTCCTTGTCCCATTGTCTTCTCCAGCTTGCAGACATCTGCCGCCTCAGGTCAGTCTGACTGTTCCACCGTCATCACAGGAGACACCACTCACTCCTGGTCAGGCATCCACAGTGACACAGGAACTGGGGTGTCCACAGAGAGGAGCTCAGTCTTCTCCTGGGGCTACGATGTAAGCCTGAGCTCTGTAACTATCTTACAGGGATACTACTACTTTACAAACACAGGCTAATAGAAAGGACACATATTTACCATTACAGCAGTAATTAGTGTGGCAGTTCAGGTCTGTCACACAGGTGTACCCCCATTAGGCGGGTTTCTACGAGGTATTGCGTTGTTATTATGCTATTCTTTTCAACGCCAGCCAGTTCTCCAAAACTTTCAGAGAGCGCTATTATTTATTCAGTTTCCTGTCCTCAAACCACCTCTGCAAAAATACTCTTACTTAGTTATACTTATTTCACATCCATACTCACCCCCCCCCTCGCCCCTCTCTCTCCCTTTCTGTCACACCACTCGTCGCATATGCGAACAATCCGGCTTGACCACAAAAAAACAAAACATGCATGTACCCCAGGGAGCCATAGAAGCTCATTATCATGCCCACGGTGTCCTGCTGTGGGATAAACAAACCTCGGCATAATGCTGCCCAATAATTGATGAACAGCTTAAAAAGCAAAGCTGTGAGAGAACGCGTGTCATGCAGAGGGATGAATGGCCTTCCTCGCTGTGTTTGTGTCTCTCCGTACCGCTCTCTGACGCATTATTTTTTTTCTTTCTCGTCCCGCAGGAGTTCGATAAGGCGGCGTCTCGGCAGGTGCTGCAAATGTTCGAGGAGATCGACAGAGAGCTGTACGAGGGGAGGCCGGGCGGGGGGGCGCAACTGCAAGGCCTTCAGGACGAGTGTCAGCAGTGGGCCTCCAGGTTCCCACACCTCCGGTGGGGTCCTCTGGCTTCACCCCTCAGCCCTCTGTTTAGAAAGCAACGTCGAACATTCCTGCTGTTGTGTTTTCTTTACTCCATATTTACACCACGTCTCTCAAGAAATACATTGTTGTCTTCACTCATGAAACCCTAAGGATACTTTATCCAGCATGTAATTAATTCATTTAGAAAAAAAGGGTGGATTAGCTCATTTGGATTATTTTGGATCACCATTCTAATGTGTGTGTGTGTGTGTGTGTGGGGACAGCATCCTGGGGACTCAGCTGGTGTGTCCCAGTGACGAGGGCTTTCAATGGTACGCCACCTCGGGGAAAGACCTCTCCGCTAGCCCCCTGTCGGTGGACAGGGACCACTCTATCAAAGCCTCTGAGAAAGATGAGAGTGGAGAGTAAGTATCTCCTCTACTGATTTACTCACTGGCAGGCTGAATAAAAATGAATGAGCCACTTAATAAAAGACAAAAATTCTGACAAAAATGACAAACCCCCTTTTATTTTTATTATGGTGTTATTGTAACAAGTTCATGTGTTTTTTTTGCAAGGGTTCTCAAAGTGCATTGATTTGGTGACACATAGCAGACATTATAATTACATGCTGGGGCAGAATTTTTGCAAGAACTTTGTAACTTTTTTCTCTCTCCATCGTAAATAGTCTGGTTAGCAGTCTGTCTGGCCAGCAGAATGCTGTTAGAGCATCAATTATGGATGTGAGCTGGTTGGCTCTGTGGTTTTCTGACCTAGATACTGTAGCTGTCAAGCAATCAAGTCAGTTCAGCCGGCAGGGTGTGTTTAACTTTATTTCTTTACCACTCATTCAGCAGTAGCCTAAACGCTGCTTATGAATTGTACTGAGTTGACATAATGCAACAGACAATGAGTTAGAGATAACTTGGTAGTATTTCTCAATGTCACTCTGTTTTTTCGACTTTTAAAAAAAGAATCTTTCTTGTATAAACGTGTGTCTTGTACCCATGTCTCCTTTCGGTGGCAAGGTTAAACGTTCAGGGCAAGAAAGCAGCACTCATTAAGACAAACTCAGCAGACTTCGATGGACTCACCAGCACCCCTAGTGGCTCCAGGAGTCACGACGGGCCAAGGGTGATTGAAGCAGAGGGCTTGATGGAGGAGTACCTGGCCTTTGACAGCAGGGACCTGTGAGTCATGGAAATGACTAATTCAAAAAACAACACCCTAAAGTAGTTTCCTCTTGGTAGTTATCAAACCAGTTTGGTCTGGTTCTGTGCAGGGACGATGAGTGGGAGCGAGAGTATTCAGAGGCCGGTCGAAGGCGCCACTGTTTACCACCCGTCACGCCATACCGGTGCCGCCGCCAGGCTGTTCTGGATCTGCTGTTTGATGATATGTGGCGGCAGCTGGTTGGCTGGATGGAGGAGCTGGTCCAACGACACTGGGAAGGCTGCATTTCAGGTTGGGTCGCACTTTATGATATGATATGGGATGTGTTCTGTGTACCGTTAATGCACATGTGGATTTGAAGAGCCTGGAACCATTTGTTTCTGATGACAATCTAGAAACATCACTCTGGATTCAATCAAATTAAAGACAGCCAGCCGCTTCAAGATTTTGGTTTTGTGGTAAAATGTCTTTGGCATGTCATAATTACTGTTTTACTTTATTTGATGGTTGATAGTTTTAAAATAGCGTCAATGCGTTCTTCTCTGAATAAGTAAAGACACTCAATGCAATACAATCATAGATGTTTATTCAGTTGAATCTCCTTCCTGAGATCAGCCTTGCAATTGTAAAGGTACCATAAAGGAAGTCAATCTCTCTGTGATTGGCAGATGATGAGAAACTTTCCGAGCACTTCAGCCCAGCCCCGCAAGATGCACAGCACCCCTACATGCTGCTGTCAACCCTGCCCACGTTGCTTCCCAAGCTGGGCCAGTCCAAGGCGCCCCAGCTCACAGCCAACCTCCAGTCACAGGTCAGTGATGAGAGGAGTTGCCTACAACTCTGGTGCTGCATTTATTTGACACTGCTTTGCACCATACTCATTAACTGTTTTGAAGTCACGACGCCTAATATATGCATCAAAAAAACACTTCACAATGCAGTCTTTGTTTCTCAGCACCCGTCAGTTAGTGCTGTTGCTAAGCAAAGTGAAGCATTATTCTGCTTATCCTTTTCTTAGTAAACCACTTAGTTAGCCACAGAAAACATTCTAGCGTTTTACCCATAAAAGTAGTAACTTAAACATTTGCTTTTTATCCTTTTAGAATGTATTCACAAATTTCTATTTCACAATTCACACACTATTGTCAACTGTTAGTCACCTGTCTGTTGGTCTTTTCACTCTTTCAATGCTGCTTTCATTAACTTGTGTCTCCTTCTTTTCTTCCCTCTTTACTTTCTGTCATTTGCCTTGTCCTTTGGCTCTTTACTTTCTGTTCTTCTCCAACCCTTTCTTTCTTTCCTTCTTTCCTTCTGTCTTTTTCTGATCATGCGTTCCCCCTTTAAAGAACATAAAGTCAAGGGGCTCAAAGAAGTCCAGACGGAAATCCAAAAAGCAGAAAAAGCCATCCACTGTATGTAATTGCTTCCCTTAGAGCCAAAATGGCGGCGTACTGCACACCATCCATGGCGGCTCATTATTATTATTATTATTATTATTATTATTATTATTATTATTATTATTATTATTACAGTATTATTATTATTATTGATGTTTTTTAATGTTAGAATAAATTTGCTTGTGCTTGTTGATTAACACCAAAGCATCACTACCACTATCTTTCTAAATGATTTTTAACATTTTTTTTTATGAATTATTAACTCTATGGCCTTTCTCTAGCACTTTCTTTGCTCTCGCATTTAGAATGATGGAAACATTTTCCTTTAGCTTTTTTGCATCCTTTTATTGTCAATTGTTTTTGGTGAATGTTTACTTTTAAGGTTGGGTCCCCCTGTCTTCAGTGCATGCAGATGCATTTCTGATTGAGTTTCTCTTTGAGGATGCCCTTGACATATGAAAGCAATTACCATGTAATTTACTGTAGGTCAATGGCTTGGGTAAATTAATGTCTCTAAATGCGTTTAACCATGTCTTTGTTTATTTATAATTTTTCTTTCTTTTCCTCTCTTTCAATTCTATCTTTGCTATTTTCACTGTTGGACTTAATAATGCTCACATCACTGTGTCTTTCCGTTCCTTTCCCTCTCTCCCTTTCCTCATCCCACCATCTATGCTGTTATCTACAAATCCATGTTCCAGGTTGGTAGAGCTCAAGTCCAAGTAGGAGCTGGATTGACCCACCACAACCTGAATGACCTCATTATGATCCATGGCATTCCCCTGCAGCAGAGGAACCTGGGAGTGTTGGATAGAGCACAGTACGGAGGACATTCTTAACTTAAACACGTAACATTGACTGAGACAGACTGTCAAGCTTTTCTTTCTCCTCTCGATGTACAATTAAAGTGAATGGTTAAAGGTGAATTCCACTGTAAAATACATTTATTCAATTTCAGGTATAAATTGTGTTTTTGTCTTGTATTTGCACATTGGTAGCAGACAACTAGCGAAACTCTCGCAGATTTTACGTCAGTGGAAAATAAGACTAAAGGCTTTTGTTTTTACATTTTCCATTTTGTATTTGCACATATTGATCAATAAAGGAGAGTATCATAATTTCATACACTAATATCGTGTTATTCGATCATCAGTTCAGTTTTAATTTATTGTCTCTTCTAGAGATGCTTAGAAACAACACAACCACATCACCGCATTAGGACAACATTAGGAATGATAAAGCTAACATTAAAATACCTCAAAGAAGAGAGTGAGAAGATGCGCAAAAATGCAGCATTCGATATGAACACAGTGGAATAGACAAGCATTATGGATAAGCATTATATATTGTATATTTTTTAAATGATACCACAATATTGCTAACATTAGTTAGCTAACTTTCCGTTGTCCACGGCTCATGGCGGTCCAGTAGCAATAAGGGGGATTGCTGGAGGATGTATCCATTGTGTATCTACTGTCCCCATCTCTTTGCAGGGAACCAGAAGAGAGGGCCACCCACAGACCGGGGTCTAGCGCTGTCTCCTCTGGAAAATCCCGTCCTCGCCGGAACCCAGAGCAGAGCTTCTCCTCGTTGACCCGCACGCCCCAGTCGGCGGTACGCAGGAACCCTCCCCCCCGCACGCTCCTACCGCTGGTTCCCAACTTGAGTCAGTCCAGCGCGGCGGGTTCCATGGATGAGGTCATCCGCGGGACGCGTCTGTGAGTTCACTATTTGATATCCCTCTTTCCATTGACCGCCTTCCACCTCAGCCTGTGTGTTCTCTGAAGCCGCACAGAGCCAGAGACTACTTGGAAAGCAGCCTGTCTTTCAACTTGGGCGTCGTGGCACTATTCTGTGTAAAACATGCAGGTGTGGAGATGATAAGTCACATGTGTGTGTGACCAACTTTAAGGATGAACTCTTGACCCATGAACCACGGGTGAAACAGGGTCTGGGAATAGTTAAAAAATAATAATAATGGAAATCTGGATTACTGCTACAAAATGTTGCATCTGTGTAAACGTTAAATATACTTGTCATGTCTCATACATTCAAGGAAAGTGTTCTCCTTCTCCTTTACTGTGTGACCTGGGTTCATTTCACCAGACACACCCCGAGCGACCGCCTGAACTCTCCGTTGATGCCTCTGAGCAGAAACACACTCCTCCCACCTATCGGTGCAGCTGACCCAGAGGGTTCTCATTCGGGGCAGATGCCCAGACCTACACAGGTGCCCTACCACAATGAATTAACCATGTTTTGAATATTCACGTTGTACAGCACTGCTTGCATATTCTACACAGTAACTGGGTCGAACAACAATGTCGCTTATCCTGTCTTCACAGTATCAGTATTCATAATACGATGAGTCACATAGTTTTCAGATGGTAAATAAATCCACTTGTAATGCATGCAAATACACAACTGTGTGTAGTAAACTAATTATGTGTAGTGTGGTCAAATAGAATGCCTGGTTACTGTAGATTTGTGAAGGGTCTACCGTGTGTGTGTGTGTGTGTGTGTGTGTGTGTGTCCAGCGCCCGAGGGGCTCGTCCAGCCGCGCCCACAGTGCTGTAACGGACGAAGCTGCAAGTTCACTGCCAAGGGACCGCCACCACCTATATGATGTCTTCTCTCGACCAAACACCACTCACACATACAGGGTAGGGGACGGTTTGTGTTCATCTCTTGCACTGGCAACACACTAGAGAAGAGGGTAGAGGAGTATACATTTCACCAGAACATACTCAATTTTGGATGAAATGCTTTAATTATTTAGTATGGTAAGGCCGCCCTTTGCAATCTCCGCAGTTTTTTTCCGCTCTGCATATCAGTCTGGAAAGTCTCCATTTAAAGTAGTTTGTGATAGAGGTGGTACCATTAGGGGTCAATCAAATCATTAGCCAATCAGAACCATGTGGCGTCAATTTTCTGAACACAGGCACGTAATTGCTGTCGACAGATTCTTATCATGCAAAGTGAAGAAAATGATTACTATTAATTATTGTTGAATGTAATATATAGTATGTAAAGTCTGAAACCTGACTTGTTTTTAGTCAGACACCCCGTACCGCCGTTCCTTCACAGTGTTGGACAATGTGAACCAGGGAAGGCAAGGCAGGGCATCTGTGGGCACAGGTCGGTAATGTTCACAGCACCTTTTTACAAACCCTATTAACTGTGCATAATAAATTATGCATATATTTTCCCCGCCAATAATTCCTTTAGACTCTCTTGGCATTGGTGTGACTGGCATCAGTTTGGGCATCAGCAGCTCTTCCTTTTTGGACTCGTTTTCCCATCATCCCCTGGGCCACTCACCCATTGAAGATGAAGAGGAGCCAGAGGCACAAGCTCCTCTCCCGGGTCAGTTGGTTGGAAAAAAACAGAACTGCCCATGTAGTCCTTGAATAGATTTATGTTGTTAATGGGACAAACTTCATAATGAAAGTTTTCAGTGTGAATATTAATGTTAATTGACTACAGTATATACAGAGGCACTCCCTCAGTCCGTTACAGCTAGCCTTTTTCTATAACTTTTAGCACATTTGCTGCTTTTAGAAAACTCCAAACTGTACACAGTCACATTAATAGTTTTTTTTTTATAAAACCAAAAATTGCACAAACTTAAGTTTGGAGTGTCTGTACATGCATTCAATTTCAGAGATCAAGCTTAATGGAGAACGCACACAGTACGTTTTGTTTTCACAGCTGTAGACTAATCTTTAATCTTTCCTATAGCTGTATTGGCGCCTGTGTCTCTTCCATCGCGGTCTCACACCCGTGGGGGCATGAGAAGCAGCAGACCTGGATTGTAGCGCCACGCCCCTGGATTCCTCTCACAGCACAATGCAGCACAGTACCCTGCGATGCACATCTGTGGCCTCATGTTTGTCTTTTTGTCATATTGGTTCAGTGATTTTATTCATCAATGACATGTTATGGATTTTAGGACTATTTTTCATGTCCTAAACAGCTAATTCAGCTGCCAAAGATGGCACACTTTGTACTGTACAGTAATTCATCCAGTTTTTGTATGTATATACATTTGTATTATGTATGATGTGTGCATATGTGAGACAGTGTATCTGTATTGTACATTGGCCATATTCTAGGGGTTAGTCTTCATACTGGTTAATGACTATAGCCTGGTATGACCATACTGATATTGCAAGCTCCATGATTTGCATATCAATCTCAAAACTCACCAAGTGGTTTATCATAGAAGCGGTGCCAACAGGCTTCCATCAAATCAGTAGCCGATGATCAACCAATCTGAACATGAACCACTTGGGGACACTTGATTGTTGGCAACAGGTTTTCATTGAGAGTTTGAAGACTCATGCAAAGCGAAACAAATCTTAGGGGAGGAGTTTTCAAAATCGGGTGGGGGTTTACCAGGGTACAATGGCTATGCAGGGAATAACAATCCAACCAGATTAGGCCAGACAAAAAAAGCACTAATGAGAGTATATCAATTTATTACTGTATTTTTAATGAGGACTTTGAGGCCCTGTGTGGAAAGACGACAGTCGGAGTGTACAGGAATAAGCTCAAATTAGATGCCATCTTGATAGATTGTTGGCTTTTCCTACCTGTCCTTCCCAGTCATTGTGATTAAGGCTTATCTTAAGCCATAGCAGACATGAGATGGAATACTGCTGCAGTCTTAACACAACAGATTGACAGAACAGCTCATCCCAGTTCAAGCCATGTGCTACATTCACTACAGCACCTCCTTAGAGAATGTATGTGAAAAAAAAAAATCCTTTTTATGGGAAACTATACATTTGTGTTTCCTTTATGTACAGTATGTCAATAACAGGGAATCTGTTCAACTAGTTTTTGCTCTGTAGAGAGTAAAGTATTTAATTTATGTACTGTAGTACATTTTTGACTTTTAATCTTGTGTCCAAAATAAAGGCTTTGAGGTATATAATCTCACGTCAATGGTAATTTACTTGGTAACTCGTACTTGGGTGGACCACAACAATAGATTTAAATGGTGCAGTTCCCCAGCCTGGTTCCCATCTCGCTAACTAGTTTTTGGGTTGCACTCTAGATGTGACCACGCATGAAATGCAGTTTAAAGCTATATTTTATACAAAAGAATAAAGACAAAATTGCAATAAAAGACGTGCAAATTATTGGTAGATAAATATGTATTTATTTACTGAAGATTTGGAATATAAATGACACCATAAGAATAGGAAAAAAAATAAGGTATTTACATGTGTATGCTATACAAGGACAAATTACAAAAACACGAAATGACATTTTTTTCTATTGAATGCAGAATAATTAAACTGACTTATCTGGATGAATACACTTGAAGTGCTATGGATGCATTTCTTAAAAGTCTTAACACCATTAATAAAATCACTTTTTCCCTTTTCCTCCTTTCTGGGGTTTCCCACCTTTTTTGGAGTATTTCACCTCCAGGTCAGACAAAAAATTATTGAAGTTCTGCTCCCTTGACTTCTGCTTTTGCTAGAAGATAAAAGAAAAATGTTATATAATTTATGTTATATTTTCGCCCTTACAAATCAATAAGACCGTCTATAAATACCATCAGCAACATCATGAGGCTGTCGTCTGCATCGCCGAGCCCCATCTCCTTCTGAATTTCTTCAGCTTCTTGTCTTTCTTTGGCAGCCTGGAAGCAATAATAATTACACATCACTGAGAACGTGCACAAAGTGGCATAATAGTGTACAGAGAGTAGCAAGTGCCTTTTCCACACACGGGTTTTCTAAATGTTGGCCGAGATGCCCATGGGGTCAGAGGATAATTTTTAGATTTCTTTTAATTTTAATCTAGTGCTATGTGTTCATTGTCGTTTATATATTTTATGTTATATTTTAATCTTGCTGTTGTGTAGCATCAACATCACACACACAACTCCTCACCCTCTTCTTGCGGGCATTTGTCGTCTTTTCGCTCTCCTGAGTGAAAGCTGGGAAGGCCTGGACCTCTCCTGCGTCGATGGCGCTACGGATGATCTTGCAGAGCCTGGGCTCTTCTTCCTGGGAGAAGCACAGGACAGAGGCCGTGATGCCATCCATGTCGCCCTGGTGCTGAACATACAGCTGGATCACATCCTCACGTTCCTCAGCAGAGCCCTTGTATTTGTTCTCAAATTCCAGGATGTCATCAACAGTAATCTAAATGAAACAGAAAAAGGATGTGACCAAGACAACATTAGGAAGGCATTGTGGTTTTTTTATATTTAAAAAATAAATAAAAAAGTTAAGTTAATGGTACATTGGGTGGTTAAAACTAGTGTTAGAAAAACGTTTTTTAGTTATGATAAAAGGGTGGATGCCCCACCCACACCTTACGGTGCGTTTTCACCGAACACGAAGAAGAAATTCGCTTAACTTTACTCGCGCAAGTTTGTGCGAGTATTGTGTGGCTGGCACTCCTGTACATAGCAGTTGTGTTCCAAAATATAATATAAACAATGAGCTTTAGGGTTCTTGGGACACTATTGAGGAGTGTACCTTTAAATAATAAAACATTGTGTTAATTTCTGGGTAGTCCATGCAGTGATACCGACTATGTTTATATCCATTTAATATTCCAGTTATTAGCCATTTATCCCATAGTAGCCCCATAGTAACCCTAACCCTAAACTATGTCAAAATCATTATCATATTTTCAATATTGTCATATTCTAAATATTGGAATTTCTGGATTTTCCATGTGCATGTACAGTACTGTAAACGTAGTCACTGACTAAGATCAGGACAGTGAGATATTGTGAGTTGTCCCTGACAGTTGTGATTGAATATTTAGAAGTATATGCTGTAGTCTCATACCTTAGGGAATAGCAGCCTCCAGTAGTCTTCCCAACACTGGTCTTGGCTCAGCATGTCAGACTCTTCATCCACCACACCTTGCTCATCATAAACAACTCTCTGCTCCTTATCGCTTAGGACTGCATACAATTTCCCCAACACCTGCAACAAAATGCATGCTTGGTTTTGCAGATGACCGTTTACATATCGCTAAGTAAATAACGTTATATTGTTAGATATTACTGCATGTCATTTGCCAAAATTAGATGGCGATTATATTAGTGACGGGTAACGTAAGAGCTTACCTGAAACTTTTCTGTGGCTAACGGGTCTTCTGGAGCCCTGTCTGGGTGGACTTTTAGCGACACTTTGTAGTAGCTCCGCCGGATCTCAGCGTCAGTGGCGTCCTTGGCGATGCCCAGCACCTCGTACAGGTTGGAGGTCCTGAATAGCTTCTGACACCGGTCTAGGAGACCCATTTCGAACAGCTCTCTGATATAGAGGTAAACCAAATACCTTTGGCTTGTTTGCGATGAGAAATGTAAATTCACAAGATTGCTGATAGCCCGTAAAGCTCCAAATACTTCTTAACAACTGTGTTTGAAGCCGGGCTACTTTTTTAAGCTTCCTTTGTTTACAAATTAATTTGGCGCGCTGTTTTGTCACGTGCGAATACGTAAAGAGACGCGCTTAGGTCACACTGTGACATCAGCAGTGAAATATCAGGATGCTGAGAAAATCTTTAACAAAGTCGGTAGTCTTGATTTTCTTTCTTCTGAAATGCAGTTACTTACCAAATAAAGTCCCTCCTAATTTGTCCTAATTCCATCACCAGGCCCTTCTCGCATAGAAGCGGGCACAGACAACTGCAGTTCTTGGCTCTTTAGTATGTATAGTGACGAAATTTTTATTTCGTCACTAGACTTGTAAATAAATAAATGTACAATTATGCCAACATGAAACTTCTAAACTTGTGTGAAATATTTTTCTCTGAAACCCCTGTAAAATACTTTTTTATATACTTTTGTTTATGTTTTATGTATAACTTCCTTTTCAAATGTATATTTGTGTTATTATTGATCCCAATGCTTATCCTACTGTACACTTTTTTGTTTTATTATTTTTTACTCTTTCGTGATACCTATCTTTACCACAACTTAGATTTCAGGTTGTTTTTGAGAATGCATACTTATTCTGAAACTTAAACTAGTACAGATAGTCAAGCAAAGTAATTTGGTAGCAAAAAAAGTGTAATTTCTCTATCTAATTTAAATATGCACACCACTCATTTGTTGGTACATGTAACCTGGTGTTTATTGATGAATTTGAAGCCGCACAAGAACACATCAAAGACAAGTCACTAAGTAATTTTCACTGCTTCATGCGAAAGCAGGGCACAAGGATACACAATGATTTTGAGCTAAGCATCTGTAGATTGCACCCATCTGTGTTTATAAGCCTGTACAATATGCGGCCCTAAAGATACACTGTAGACGCCCTCTCTCCAATGTTTATCCAATTATAGCCCCATCTGTTTCTGTTGCATATTTGGCACAGTCTTTGTTGTTTTTTATATTTATTTTCTGTCATCAAAAACCTGCATCTGTCCTTTGTACTTTGTACACAATATAAGCACTTGGACAACCGGCACATCATTATCGCGATCATAAACATTGGAAAAGGAAAATGACAAACATGTACAGGATTTGTTATTGTAAATGCTGGTGTAAATGTCCTTCCTATGTCCTTTCCCTCCACAACCTGTACGGGTAACGTTTGTATAGTTTAAATACAACCAAGGCCTTTCCAGGACACGTTTCCTTATTAACAGTTTCTGAACAGTCTCTCCACAACAGTCAAATGGCTTAATGGGCAATCATAAATCGTTCAACAATCAGTCAATCATCAAATGTCTTCATTGGTCATTTATCAGTCCATGGCTGATGCAACACCTCTAGACTGGTACAGCCAGC
Organism: Percopsis omiscomaycus; assembly: GCA_027575585.1. Lineage (NCBI taxonomy): Eukaryota > Metazoa > Chordata > Actinopteri > Percopsiformes > Percopsidae > Percopsis > Percopsis omiscomaycus. Next base: position 5,141 of record JAODLI010023627.1, on the reverse strand, counting down.
CAATTATCGACAGTCCAATCACCTCCCTGTAGGGGGCAGCAGCTCAGCATTCCCTCCTGGTCCTGACCATCTTGCTGGCATACTTGACTGGGATCCCCCAGCGTCTCATTAGATAGACATCAAACACGTAGGCCATCCCCGGCTCCAGGCCCCCGAGCACAGCTGTGGTGACAGCCCGCCGGGGGTTCAGCTCCTGGAAGTACTTGCAAAGAACTCTCTCAGTGTCGGAGCGCGACTCGGGTCCCAGGCAGGGCGCTGTCGGGGCATAGGCTCCCTCAGTCTCCCCCTCGCCCTTGCCAAGCTGCCGGCGGTACACACAGTACAGGCTCCTTTCCTCGGTTCCCATCCAGGCCAGGGTGACGGTGTTGCAGCTCCGCAGCCGGTTGAAGGACTTGATCTGCAGGGTGGAGGGCAGAGAGGGAACCATTCGGCGGTGGTAGGCGGAGGAGGTTTGCATCTTGACGGAGGCCCTCAAAGCCTCGGGTAGGCCCGTGTCTGACGCCTGAGCCTTAGTGGGTCCTTGTCTTTCCAGGTGGATCAGGTAAGTGGGGCTTCCCTGGAGCCAAATCTGGGCTAGATTTTCCCCCAACACTTGGGAAGTCAGGACCTGACCCTTGCTGGAGATGGTGACCTTGACCTTTTGACCCCCGCCGCAGCTCTGCAGGGTGAGGAGGCCGCTCCGCTGCGGGCCCCGGGGACGGAAGCTAAAGAGCTGCTCCGAGGTGGAAGCGCCGTCACGGAAGGTCACCCACCTCAGCTCCCCTTCCCTGAGCGGGACGACGGCTGGCCTGGCCTCCTCGTGCGTGCGAGCGAAGGTCCCCGTGTACGCCGCGCTCGTCCCGTTCAGCCGGTCGATCACGAAGACGTCAAAGTAATACTGGATATCGGGCAGGAGCTCGGAGACGGTGCAGACGTTCTCTGTCCCTCTGCACACACACTGGAGGTCGTGGTATTCGTCGGTGGGGGAAGCAGGCGGGTTCTGGGGCTCAGAGTAGGCGTCCCACTGGCGCCACCACCAGTCTTTCAGAATCGGCCACGCGGTTTCTTTTCTTTCTTTCTGTTTCCTCTTCCTTTCTCGTTTCTGGTCTTTCTCTCTCTCCTTGGTGATGCCCTTCCGGGCAGCGCAGAGGCTGGGGTAGTTGTGCTTGGCGTTGGCGAGGACGCAGTAGTCGTAGCTTTTCTGTGTGTGTGTTGGGAGCCTGGTCAGGGAGGGGCTGTGGGCCCAGCTGAGGGTGATGCTAGTCATCCCCACACCCAGGGTGTGAAGCCGAGGGTCGGCCGGGAGGAGAGGAAAGGCCCCAGAGGCTCCCGGGCCCTCTTGGAGGTAAAGCGTCACTCTTGTGTCCTGTTCTTTGGACCGCAGCCTGAGGATGTAGATGGAAGCAGTGGCATAGGGAGGACCCGTGTAGGTGTCCATGGCGTTGCCAGCGTAACTGTGTATTTTCTCCTCTGTCCCGTGGCCGCGCCACCAAACCTCCGGCACGCTCTTCTTGGCACTCCCTGTGTGGAAAGAAACAGTGTTAAGGAAAGCTCCTCCATAGTGGCATTCATTCATGCATGTATAATGTGACGTGTAATGTAGAGTAATGTTTTCACAAGACACCGTTTCTTCTCATTTGAAAATGACAACCTAAACCTTAACCTTTATTTATTATTTTTTAAATCGTTCTTTTATCTCTATTCAAGCTGAGAAATCTAGTTATATGAGAGCAAATGTTACACAATCAAAGTGAATAATTCAGGCCTGCAATGGGAACTCATGAGCTCAGTATAATGAATGATTTATGAGTCACTTTTTAAGTTCATAATGTTATTTTACTATGGCACCCTGTCCTGTTAACAAGGGACCCCAAGGATTTACATTGAACCTTATCATTTAGAAACCATGGCCTTTGGAAAATTCGATTTGTTTGGAATGTGTCTCGCTCTGTCTGCAGTTTATCCCATTTTGTTACTTTGCTGGTTCATGTTTTGTTTCGCCATCTGCGCTTTATTTGACTTTGAGGTTTTGTGCACTAAAAAAATGAGAGACTAGTACATATTGTTTACTTGTGTGTGTGTGAGAGAGAAAATGTGATAACTACATGTGATCACATTCACTACTACAGTATCTCTGTCCCAAATAAACCAGGATAGTGAATGGCATTAATGTTCGCCTTTTCCAAACAAACTAAAAACTAAAACATTGGATGGGAAGTGAAAGAGAAAAAGTGTATTCCCTTTCTACTGATTGAGAGATTAGACAATGTGTAAAATTAACGAGAAGTAGGAATACACAAATGTAGATTTTGAATAGAATCCAATATATTTATACTAGGTTACAAATGAAAATAAATTGGAAAAGGGAATTTAATGTGTCCATTTTTTGTTTTGTCAGCCGTTACAAAATACCTCAAAAAACAGCTAGTAGCTGTCCTATTCAGGTTGAGTGTTAGCTGGGTTATATATCTGTAGTCCATGTTAACTCACATTCCAGACTCTTGAGGGGTTTGTCTTTGAGGCTTCGGGCTGCCAGGCTCCATTCAACGGGCAGGTCACAAGGACTGACAGTCACCGACATCATCGCAACCTTCTTTTTCAGCACAAAGTAGAGTCTATGGAGAAACAATACCGATAACATTAACTCCTTTTACTTTTACATTTTTGATTATGAAGATTTTTTCAGATATGGCAAGCGTGTTCCTTGCGAGAACAGGAATTATTCAACAATTCAAATATTTCACACATTTGTCAAATCTCAGTCTTTTCTTTTGCCTACACACTGATCAGTCATGTGATAATCGACCAAGAGAGGTGACCTATGAATGTTGGTGATAAGGCGTCATTGACTGCTTCAGATGGCTATCTGCCCATTTGCTAAAACTGGAATCGTGCTTGGCATGAACACTATTTTCCCTTTTGCAATTTGGGGGTTGCTCTAGGCAAGTCTCCTGTTTAAGGGCATTTAATTGTTTAAACAGCCGCTCTTCTCTCACCTTTAAATCTCTTGATAATCTTAAATCCATTAGGTCAACTTTAGAATCAATGTGTTAAACCAAGGATGTCCTTGGCTTTTTCACCTCCACAAAGAATTTGACTCACAGATAACACAGATAAACTCGCATTGTCCACTTCTATGAGATTAGGTAACCTCAATGACAATGAATCAATTACATATAATTTGTGTGCTAATGTACATTTGTTCTTTTACAAACGCCATTTTGCATGCTGGGCAAATGACAGTTGCTTCCAAACAGATGCATGGCGCTGTCATTCCCAAGGACAATGTGCAGCTTACTAAATTGAGTGATTCATCGCATTGTCTCTCCTCCATGCCCCTCTGTGTATGTTCTGCCCGATCGCACAGGTTGACAGACTGCAGCACACAGGGAGATGCATTTCTCAATTTGCAGCTCCCGGCTTCAGTTTCCTACACTGGCACCCACCGTTATGGTTCAGTCCAAGTGGTCTCAGCACCCCTTCCCCCTCCTCCCAGTAATGTTGGAATGAACCGTGGCCTTTACAAAGATCAGTGTGGAATGGCCAATGTCTTTTTATTGAAGGGCATAAACAAAGGCGGATCTGATAGTAGAACAAGCCAAGTCTTCATTGGTCCATCCACAAGTCACTCAAAACTATTTCCTGCGTGACATTTACTGTTTTAAACAACAGTCCCATCATATGTATGGATATTAGCCCAGCACAGATGCATATCAATGTGCCAATGTAGGCTAATGTACTATCCAATTACAGTTACAATTAGATAATTTAGCATACACTTTTTTTTCCTAAAGTGACTGAGTATTAAGGAGCACTTAGGGGTTAGACATCTTGCTTTAGGATGCTTACAGGTAGGTTGGTAACCACTAGACTATCCTGCTTCCATCTCAATATTTTCTTCCCTGACCTGGTAGTAGTTTAACCAGAGACATTATAGTAGAGACAGATCACTTAAAGAATCCTGAATAGAACTCTATGAGAAGTCAGTAAACCTGTGTGGAAAAAGCTTTTTAAACCTTATTTTGGGGCAAAGTCACCAAACTTGTGTGTTTGGTGACTTTGTGTTATTTATTTTTTTTAATTTAAGATTTGACTGGTGATTCAGTTTGTATGTCCCAGTGACCATTGAAAGTGGAGTTATGGCTCTCTCCCCATTCATTTAGATAGAGGCCTGGTCTTGTTAGCCCAAAATAACTGCCCGCGGGCGTTACCAAGATGGTTACCAAGTGGCCAGACATGCCTATAAGGACTTTGGTTCAACCCACCTGCGGGTTCGTCCTTTGGGTAGAGTTATGGTGCTGACCCTCCCTTCCAGTAGCCATGCTGTGGGGCGTAGTGGGACCTCATTCTCAGGGGCCAGGGCTGAGTGTGTTTGTGGCCATGGGATGCCACAAAGCAGCGCCACAACCACGCTGATGCACCATGACAGGGATGCGAGCTCCATCCCTCTTTGTCTCCTCTATTTTGTTCCTCTTGGTTGTCTCGCTGTTTCCTCTAGGGGTGTCTTAAAGGGCAGAGTGGAAAGGTCAGGAATATACATCAGACTCAATGTGAAACCTTGCAACACACACACACACACACGCACAAACACACACACACAGACACACACTGTATAGAGTACACAAACGCTTGCACACAGTTCAATGTGTGCAGCACCAATGACAGAGGCGAAAAAGGCGGTTGATAATTCAATGATATGAAGAAACATCTCTAGCTGTTCAGACAGAATTATTCATGCAAGGGAAAAAGAAATTGCCACGCTTATTACTCTGGGATTTGTATAGCACAGCTTGACACTCGCTGGAAAAATCACCCATCGCACCGCTTCTCAAAAGCCAAGTAGGTTCTTAATATCGCTCCGAATCCTAGCGCCTTTACATCTATTTCTATTTATAGTAATGGAGTTCGAATGGGCTTGTTCTATGAACAGAGGGTCTTTTATCATGAGTGCTGTTATTGAGAGGAACTAGTCTATGTGGATAGAGGCGCACAAACAACACCTGGAGGTGCTCTGGCGCAGCCTAATCCAATCAGAGAACATTTGCAACGCTTTACTCAAGCTGCCGTGAGAGCTTGTTTCACATTTCCGTGCTCTCTCTTCCTTTGCTCTGTTTTCCTCTCTCGTTCTCAAATGTTTCATTCTGTCTCTCTTGGGGGGGGGG